>JAIUJO010001637.1:125000-155000 GCA_023846275.1 Vanilla planifolia
ATATGCACACAAATGCATGCACAGATGCACTCACTCACATGTGTTCACTACACACACACAACGACACACATGTATGAATGCATGCACACAAACATGCATTCCTACACTTACATGCACACAAGTACACACACTCTTGCATGCACACACATCCACACACACCCACACACACACATGCCTTTGCACACACACATGCATATGCACACACACATGCATACAAACACACACACACAGACAGATAAGTACATATGTACGAGCACATGCACATAATCACACATGGACAAACAAGTTGACCTCAAACATACATTCATGCATGCACACACAAATACACCAACACTCGCACATGCAATGAGACACATGTATGCACAAATATGCACAAACACATATACAGACATGCACACATATGCACATAATGCAAGCACACTCATGTACATGCATAGACACATGTACAAGGCACAAGCACACACACTCATGCACATGCAAACCTACATACTCTCCTACACATTCACAAGCAAACACACATACATGTGAACACTCTTATGCACACACATGTACAAAGTAACACAGACATATGCACACAAGTCCATGCACACACAGAAATGCATGAGCACAAATGCATACACACATAAACACACATGCACTTGATCACACTAAATCACACAAACACTTACATGCATGTGCTCACACATGCCTATACCTATGCTCATATGAACACATGCACACACAACATATATACACATAAATATATGCACACACACACACATATAAGCACATACAACATACACTAACACACACACACAAGCCTACACACCCTCATGTCGATGCACACACACATACACATGTGCACACATATACATATGTACACACACATATACATAATCAAACACATGCATGCATAGACTCCATCACACACATGCTCATCAACCCATCAACATTTATGTAGACATAAGCATTAACAAATGGACTCACACACATGCACACACATACACACACATTCACACAAATGCACGTGAACACACACGCGCACATGCACATGTACACATACGCAAATGTCCACAAATAGCCTAAAACACATTAGCACAAACACACATGTATATGCACACACACACACACACACATATACACATAGACTTGAACACACAATGACACACACACACACATTGACACATGCACATGCACACACATGCATGCACAAATATACACACATGCTCCTTCTTGTGCACACACACAACCACACATGTGAACACATGTGCATACATGCACACATGAACACACGTGCGCACATGCACACACAAACACATGTGCACTTATGCACAAAAAACCACACAAACATTTAAATGCACACATACCTAGCATGTACACATATAGCCATGTGCACAAACATAAACATGCTCAAACACATAGACACACATGCACCGACACATGCACACACATGAAGAAGCACAAGCACCCATAGACACACTCAAACACATGCATAAATATACACATGCATATGCACACACATGCAATGGCACACACACATGTACATGCAATTAAAGACACATGTACACATGTGTAGAAATACATACAAACACAGACAAACATATACATAGATGTTTGTAAGCAAGCATACTCACATGCACATGAACACAGAGAAAAGCTCTGAGGCGTAGATGCACAAACATGCATGTATATCCACACACATACATACACGTGCACCTGCAGACACATGCAAACATATGCACATGTAGAAGAAACACACTCAAGCACACATGAACATGGATATGCTTAGGAGAACACATATGCATTAACACACACAAACACATGCACATGGATAAATACAAGAATACTAAGTACACATATGCATATGCATAGGCATACTCATGTTCACAAACACATAGATGTATGCACACACACCCACAAATACAAATGCATGCACAAACCTTGGCAACCACAAAAGAACCCACACACATGTGCATGCATGCACACATATGCACCAACATACAGTGCTCACACACATACAAAAACACACCCACCCACGAAGATACACATGCATAAAAACTAAGATGGACGTACACACACTAAATGTATAGAACACACATAAACACATACATAAACACATAAATGCACACACAAGAGCACACATACACACACAAACTCACATACATCCATACACATGCATGCACACACATATGCAAACACACAAACACATGAACACACACTCTAATAGATAAGCACAAACACACTCAGACACAGACACATACACACCCATGCACACACACATAGTCACACACTCATGAACCCAATCACACACACCAACATACGCCCACACATAGGCATATAGACAAACACATACACACATAAAAGTAATATACATGAAAAGGTTCACACAAACACATGCCCATGTGCACACAAATACATGCACCCACACTCATTACGCTGCCCACGTGCCAACACACAAGAACACACAAACACACACGTGCACATGTATACATGTGCACACACATTCATGCAGACATGCACACCCGCACACAAACATGCATACAAACACATGTACATGCACTGGCATAAACACTCACATGTAATTGCAAAAATACAATCACACAAACATGGAGAAATAAACACATGTGCACACACATGCAATCAATCACGTACACACATGCACATAGAGATGCTTACACACACAAACACATGAGCACACTCATACACACTCAATCACCAAAACACGTTCACACACATGCACATGCACAAGTATGCACAGAGGAATGCACATGCACATGTACCCACACACATGGACATGCACTAACACATATAAACATGCACACACATGCATACACACACATAAGCATGCATACAAATGCATATGCACACACACCCAAATGCACACATACACGCACACATTTGCATAAGCACACATGCACACACATGCACATGCATAAGCACACACACCCATAGGCAGATACAAAAACTCCCACATACACACACACACATTTATGCACACACATGCCCACACGTAGACAAACGTACACAAACATGCACATATACCCAAACAAACTAAAACACACAAATGCACACAAAGATACACAAACACACAAAACTACACATTCAAAAACCCACACACATTATAAACCAAACACGCACACTCTCACACATGTGCACACAAATACGTGCATGCACAAGCACACATACACACACATACATATACACACACCCACATGCACACATGTACATGGACACACTCATGTACACATGCACAAGTATGCACAAATGCATGCATACATATAAAAACACAGACACATGTAGACACATACACACATGCATATGCACAAACACATATGCATATGTACAAACACACATATTTTCAATGACACAAACACATGCACATGCACAAAGGAAAAAACACATGCACACGCACACATGTGTGCACATGCTCATTAGCACACATGCAACACATGGACACATACTTATGCACACCTGTACAAAAACACACACACACACACACACACTCACCTAAGCATGAACCAACACACCCACATGAACACACACAATCATGCTCATACATACACACTTGTAGACAAGTATGCACAAGCACACACACACAAAACACCACACTCACAAATGAACACAGGTACGCACAACACTCACATGCATGCACATGTACAAACATGCATGCACAAATACACACACATAGAAATGCACACATACCTATAGGCATGACACATGTAAAAACACAAGCAAATAGACATGCATATATAAATGTTCACCCACAAACACACACGATGATGCACATGTGAACGCACCCATGCACACATACACACATGCACTTGTACATGCACATGTACATGAATACCTATTCCTTTGCATTCTAACACATATGCACATGTATAAGAGAACACACATGCAAACAAGCACAAAAAATGCAATCACACACACATGCACTAAAAGTACACAAGAACGAATTCATACCTGCTCGTACAAATGCATGCCTACACAAATGTACAAACACCCAAATACACACGCACACATACACACAAGTTCCCATGCACAAACACACATACACACTCGAACACACACATGCACACAAAGTTGCATGCATGCACAAAAATGCACCCATAGAAATGTCAACATGCACATATACATGCACACACTCCTACACACACAGGCATGTACTCACATGCGTACATATACACATGCATGCACATATACTTCAATGCATACAGACATAGAAGGTATGCATTAACATAGGCACATACATGTGCGCGCACATGCATACATAGAGACATACATAAACTTATACACATAAACATAAATATGCTCACTTGCACAAACACACACATACAAATACAGACTAACAAATACATGTAGACATACACACACAAATAGGAATACAAACATAGGCACCTACATACACACATACATGCGCATACATACACACATATGCACGGACACACACAATCAGACATGTAGGCATAGACACTCACATGCAAACATACACACATGCATGCACACACACATGTACATTCACACACACATTCACACACGCATGCATGCACATACACATGCATATGTACAGAAACACATGCATACATTTGTACACACAAGCACATGTGCATTCATCCTAACATACACACAAGTACATATGCACCACCCACACATTCAAATAAGCACATAATCACACACACACACATAATGGCACATGCATGCACAAACACACTCACATACATAAATGCATGAATGCACACACACACACACAAATGCATAGACACATGCACACACACAAGCACAAGTACACATACACATGGTAACACACACACAAGCACACATACACGCATGCACGAACACACACAAATGCATTGACATGCACACAAACTTATACACACACATACACATATACACACATGCATATGTGCTAGTAGACACACATGTCCCCATAAGTGCATGCACATACTCATACACATGTGCACACAGACACATACAAATGCACCGATATAGGCACACATAGTCGCAAACACAGGGACGCACACACAAGTGCATGGACAAAGACATCAGAGTGCACACATACACACACATGCACAATCTAATACAAGTACATGCACCTGTGGACACACACATAAGCATTAATACACACACATAAGTACTAATGCACACATACATATGCATGCGCACACACAAACATGCTCGAACACATACACACACACATCGACACATGCACACACACACAAAAGCACAAACACCCACAGACACATGCAAACACATGCACAAACACACACATGCATATGTGCACACATGTAAAGGTACACATACATGTGCATACAATTAAAGACACATGTGCACATGCACACAAATACACACATACATAGAAAAATATATACATAGATGTTTGTAAACAAGCATACTCACATGAACATGAATAAAGTCACAAGCCCATAGGCACAGACACACAAACATGCATACATATGCATAGAGACACACATGCACATGTAGAAGCAACACAAGTAAACACACATGAACATGGATATAGTCAAAAGAACACAAGACACAAATGTATGCACATGGGCATATTACACACTCAGACGTACATGCATAGGCATACTCATATTCACATGCACATAAGTGCATGCACATACGCCCACACATACACAAGCAGGCAAACACTCACGCATGCACACACGAACCCACACACACATGCATGCATGCATACACATGAACATGCCCACATGTATACACACATGCACCCACATGCATGCTCACACATATAATGCACACCCACACACTTACATGTTTGCACACATGCACAAGAACATATGCATGCATAGAAACTAAGATGCATGTATACACACATGAAATGTAGAAACACATGAACACACATATGAAAAATGCACACATGTAATCACACGCACATGCACATGCACGCACAAGTGCACACACACACACACACTCACATACATGCATATACATGCATGAACACCCATATGCATGCATAGAAAACATGCACACACACTCAAATAAATAAGCAAACAAACACACTTAGACATAGACACATACACACCAATGCACACAGGCACACACTATGAACCCAATCACACACACCCATATGCACCCACACATAGGCATGCACAAAAACACGCACATAAAAAATTACACATGCACAAAGATACACACGAACACATGCCCATGTGCACACACATACATGCACCCACACTCATACAACCTTCTATGTGCTAACACACCAGCACACACAAACACATAGGTGGACATGCATATATGCACACACATTCATACATGCATGAATGCATAATACATGCATACAAGCACATGCTCACAAACACATGCGCACACACATGCACCCATACATTCACATAAGCAAACACACATTCTTATACACACAAACACATACATTCATAAATGCATGCACACATATACATATAGATACACTCATTCACACAAGCACATGCTTCCATGTGCACCCACATGCATGCTCAAAATACACAAAAATACAAACACATGCACACACATACATACGCATACACACACACATACACAATAGAAACACACACACATGCACGTGCACATAATTGCGATCACACACAGGCACATGCACAATCTCAGACATGCACATGCACACTCACACACACACGAGCAATCACACATGTACTGAGACACACGCACATGTACCTGTGTGCACACACAATTGCACTAATGCAAGTACATGCATGCACACACACAAACACCTACTCAAACCCATAAACACGTGAACACGCATGCATACTCCTACATGCAAGCATGCACGTGCTCGTGCACACACACTTACACACATATATAGTGCACACCCCTCCCCACACACACAAACTCACATGCATATGCATACACACACATATTCATATACATACGCATGTAGAAATGCAAATGCACTTAAAGACACAAAAAGAGGTGCACAATTCCATGTGAATAGTAGCACACATACACATTTACAACCATGCACACACACATACATATAAAGCATGCACATTCACACATATGTAAACAGAAACCCAAGCACACTCAAACAAATGCACACGCATGCTGCCATATGCATGTATGCACACACCCACACCTATACACCTTTGCATGTATAGACACATGCACACAAAACACACATGCTCATACATACATGCTTGCATAGACACGTACTCACATACGCATATGCATCAACTTATATGCACACACACGCACATACACAAACACACATACTCACACATGCACATGCATGCACACACACATCCACAATACACTTGCACAAGAACACATACACATAAGAACACATGCATGAACACACACACAAGTAGACTTACACACATGCACACACATTGACACACATATAGCCACGCAAATAGACACACACATGCATGTACATGCACACAAAAAAAGAGACACACAAACATGCAAGCATGCAATGTGACACACAATTAGCCTATGTGCACACCTACACACAAACATGCACGTGCACACGTGCACATCCGCACTCGTGCACACATGTGCATGCACATGGACAATCACCTACACATGTATACATAGAGGCACAAACACATATGCACATACACAGATGCACGCACATGCACATACATGAACTCATACACACACAACTGCTTGTGGACAGATAATAAACACCAACACAATCACATATGCACATATATGTACACTCACACATGCAAACACTCATACAAACACAAAAAAGTAGATGCACTTTTCACACACTCACAAACATATACATACATACTCAGGTTAATGCACATGCACACATATGGACATGAACACTTATGCATGGGCACATTGAAATACACACACAAACACACACATACGCATGCATACAAACACATTTACAAACTTGTTAATGCACACACACACTTGCACATGTACATAAGCACATGGGCACACATGCATAAACACACACAAACATAGACACACACTACAAAAGTACAAATATACAAATGTACACTCTGATAAGCAGACAAACTCACACATACACACACACAAATTCACTCAAGTGTGTGCATGCACACATTTGCACACAAAGGTATACACATGCAAATAGATGAATACACATGTACACACACGAATGCACATATGCACACACACTCTCATGCACACCATAGACACATGCAAAATCCAACACATGTACACATGCACATGCACACATAGAGAAATAGACACATATGTATCCACACACATAAATATGTGCCCACATGCACACACATATGCATTGATGCACACAAACACACTCAAAAGCATGCACATATGACCATGTACACATAGTCACACACATGCACACCACACATATGTGCACGTACACCACTTACACACATCTTTATGTGTGCCCCTACACAGACACACATATGTAGGAAAACATATACATGTACATACAAACACATGCATACACACATATCGTCCCCCTAAACATGCACATACACATGCACACATTAAAAACCCACAGACATGCACATACATTCACATTCCTATGCATGCTCACATATACATGCACATAGACACACACACACACATGTGCACAAACACACTCAAAGAAACACACATGAAAATACACACATAAGCACATAGGCACACATGTACACATACTTGCATATGCACACATGGGTGTGTGCACACCTATCCATGCACAAACATACACTCACTCATAGTGTACACAAACATACAGATACACTAGAACACATAAGCACACAAGAACATACACGTACACAAACACAAGTATGCACCTGCACACATACCTGCACACAAACATATGCACACACTCCCATCCACAAATGGCCTCGCACAACCACTTACTCATGCATGCACCCTCACAAATGAACATATGCACATGCACACACACTCCCATATGCACACACATGTAAACACACACATAAACATAAACACATAAACACAAACAAATAAATCACACAAGCACATCCACACACATGGATAGAAACACACAAATGCATATAGACATGCAAACACTTGTGCATCCACATGCACTTGCATGCACCCACATGCACACACACACACACAACAATACACATGGATACACACACATAAGTACGCAAACACACACATGCAGTTTTTTATGCACATAAATACATTCACACATGCACATATAGGAGTGCATGCACATATGCACCCAAGCACACACATAGAGGCACACATGTACATACACATATGCACACAAACATGTATGTCCACACATATGCACATGCATGAACATGTAGACCCACACACATTGACACACACACACATGCATAAAAACAATCACCCAAATAATGGACACGCACACATAAACAAATGCACACCAACACAAACATGCACATACATGCACACTTATGCTTGCACACATAATCAAACACACAAACACACATGAACACATGCAGAAATACTCACAAAAACATGCATGCACACACTCCAACGCACTTACACATGCAATCTCATATGAGCACCTACACACATGCACCCACAAGTTCAAATGCTACACATGCACACACACACATGCACGCATATGCACATATGCACACACACACCTACTTATGCACATGCACACACACATGCACAAACATGCACATGCAAATGAATACTTTTAAGCACATGCACATGCACACACATGTGCATGCCCAATGTAAACATACACATACATATATGCACACATACATGCACATGCTCATGAACACATCTAGCTACACGCACACACATGCTCATGCATGTTTCTACACTCACACAACTTGCAGATATGCACACACACACACACAAACACATAGGCATACACACAAACATGAAAGCACACATACACACAAACAAACATGCACACACACACATAGATGCATGACCCATCCACACATGCAAATACACAAAAGCATATACTTGCATGCACACACACTCACACACACATATGCACATGCACATGCACCCTCACACACACACATGCACATATGCACCCAAACATGCACACACACCTTAACACACCAAGACAAACATACACACCTACACATACACACACTCATGCACACAAAAAAGTAGATACACACATGTACAAATCCCATATAAACAAGCACACTCAAAAACAGTACATACATACTGCACACACATAAGCATGCATAGACACACCTGTGCACAAACACACCCACACACACTCAGACATAAACATAAGCATCCATACACATAGATGCACACAAAGGCACACATACAGACACATACAAACACATGTGTAGAAATACACACACATGGACAAACACATAAGAACATGCACACACATACAACCACACATATATGCACACACATAAGCACCACGCATGCACACACACAAACATGCATATGTAGACAAGCACATTCATGCTTATGCACATGCACACATAATTGTACACACACAGACACACATACATACACACATACAAATGAACAAACACCCCTACATAGCCACACACATAGACACATACTCATACACATGCACTCACACACGTAATAACATGCAGGAAAATACATGCAAGCAAACATGCACATATGAATACACACATGCACACACATGCACACATTCATACACACCCTTGAGCACACACAAACACAAGATATTCACACACATGTATGCACACACATATGTACACAAATGCACACACCCACACAAACTTGCACGCACACATATACACTGTCACACACACACACATACACAATCACACAAGCACATGGACATGCACACACATTCTAAGGCACACACAATCACATCAATGCATGAACACATAGGCCCATAATTATTGGCACATATACAAACACACACACACAAACACATATAGACAAACAAATGTAGAAACATCACATACACACATGCACGCACACATATACTGACACATGCACAAATGAAAACACACACATGTACAAAGTCATCTGTACACAAACAAGCACAACTCCACACAAAAACATGCTTTCATGTAAGTACACATCTAGAAACATGCAAATACACACACATGCTAACACATCCACACAAGTAGGAAAACATGCACATGCACTAATACACAAATGCATGCAAGCACACTCATACACGCATGTACACCAATGCACACATATGCACATGCATGCACACAAACTTGTACAAATAGGCACATGCACTAGCACAAATAAGCACATGCAAACAATAAGGTATACACACATACAAATGCATGCACAAACATAGACACTATATGTGCACACACAAGCAACCTCTCTCTCACACACACATACAAAGGCATACATGCACACATGCATACACAAAAATATGTAAGAAAACTGATTCAAGCATATACACCCAAGCACACATGCACATGCACATGAGCTCACACACATCAGCACAAACAAGCACTTGCAAATAATGGAGGCACACACACTCACTCATAAACATGCACATGCACACACATGCACACACACGTGCACATGCACACAAGCTTGTGCACATGTATGTACACAAGCATGCACTAACACACACATGTACTAAGATACACACAAGCACACACATGCACACATGTGCACACGAATACAAACATACAAACATTTTCACATAGCAATGCACACAAGCATGCATGTGCATGCAAACATACATGAAAGCGCAAATGCTCAAAAATATGCACAAAGAAACACATGCACACACACACACTCTCTCATAATCACATAATCACACATAGGGTCACACACTCATATGAAACACACACATGCACACAAAATGTGCACACACATCCACACACACCCACATGCACTCATCCTCAAGCACACAAACACACACAAATGCACACATACATACATTGACACGCACACATGCACACACAAGCACACAATCATGCACACACACACATACAAGCACACACATGCACGTACACACTCACTTGTACTAACACGTCCATGCTCACATAGAGATATACACTCAAGTGTACAAGAACATATGCTCACACCCACTCTTACACATAGACACAAACACACAGAGACAAATACACATGCATGCATGCACACATATGCACACATGCACACACACAAATGAATGCATTCACGCACACATACACACGCACCAAAACAAGTACACATGCTCATATGCACACACAAAGACACACACACTTACATACAAACACACACATAGATGCACACACACACATGTAGGCATACACATAGACACACTAAGATTAACACACACAAACATGCTCAAATGCATACACACACATGAACACATGCTCATACATTCACACACATCACTCACACACAACCTCATGCACACTTCAACACAAAAACACATGCACACACACACACACACACGTGTACACATAGAGACATGAACACACAAGCAAAAACACACACAATCACACACACACATCCATTCACACAATCACATGCACACATACATATGCATACAAAAATACAAATGCACACACACACATATAAAGGCACACACATGCCAAAAGGCACACACATGTAAACATTCTTGAATACACATTTGCACACACACTTACACCTTTGCACACACATCCACATGCATAAGCCCAAACACAAGAATACCACTGCACACATACATGCACCCATAGAAGCACAAACACATACATGCAAATGCATGTGCAGACATACATATACCCACACACATGCACTCATGCATGCATACACATGCACATGCACACACAAAGACATACATGCACACAAAAGCACACACACACATTCACATATGAACACATTCAAACACATGGAGAAATGGATACACATGAAATGTTCAAATGTAGAAAAACTAAAATGCATATACATTCACACACAAACACTCCCACATGCAAATATGCACACACCAAAAGTCACACACTTACACATAATCGAATGCATGCATTCAAACACACACATGCATGCACACACACACATACACACAATCACATACACATGCATGCACACATATACACACTCACACACATGCATGGACATAGGAAAGCGCACATGCATATACATGTACACACAGCACATCTGCATGTACACATGCATAGACAAACACACACCTACACATGAACAAATGCACAAACACATGCACAAACAAGAACAAATAGAATCCCACACACACATGTATGCTTGCACACACACACAAAAACACACATGTGACATACGTACATGCACACACACACACATGCACAAATGCACATGCTCACACACACACACATTCACACATGTATGCATTCAAACAAGCATGCACAAACATATACACATACACTAAAACACAGGTAATTTCATGCTTGTATGCAAATACCCATGCACACATATACGCACACGAATGCACACATGTGCATATACTCGCAAACATACACATATACATACACACTAATGCAACCACATGCACATATACACACACACACACATGCATGTAGAAACCCATGCATACATAAATATACCCACACACAAAGTCACATAAACACACAAACTCTAATGCAAACACACATGCACATGCACAAATGCACATTTTAAAATATGCACATACACACAAATGGACAAACACACACATATACATGCATGCACACACATACACACACACAAATGCATGCACAGACAAGTATATAGAAACACATAGGCACCCACACGCATGTACGTATACACATGTGTATGAACAAACTCGTACCTGTAGGCACCCACACATACCCACACACATACGAACATATGCACGTACACCCAGACACAAACCCATACGCAAAGACATAAGCATAAAAATATGCACACACACCTTCACACACATACACATACACACACACATGTAAATGCATGTACTCACACACACACACCCTTGTACGAATGCACACACATACACATGCACACAAGTACATACACACACATGTACATGCACACTTGCACTCAAGCACACACACAAACACGTGCATGCACACATAGGAACATACAATGACATATGCATACACAAATACACACACACACACGCACGCAAATAGTTGAATGCACACACAAAAATGTGCACACGCACATATGCACACACACATACACATACACATAAACTTATGCATGCATACACACATACATATACACATGCCCACAAACACATTCAAATATACACATGCACAAACAAGCACATACACACCCACATGGAGTGACACACACACACACATGCACAAATGCAAATACAAACATACACATGCACTCACACACACATACACAAACTCATGAATGCAAGCATACACACACATTCACACGTACATGCGCACAAGCACTCTCGTACATACACACACATGCACGAATATAATTGAACACATATGCAAAGACAAATGCAGATACACATGCACACACACACATGTGCACACACTTGCACACACATATAAACATTCACACACATGTGCATGCATACCAGTACACACATACATATAGTAGTGCCCAAATGCTTGCTCGCATGAATACGTGTGTACACACATGAAAACAAGCATGCACTTACACAAACATGCACACACACAAACATACACACATAGAGGCATATGCACACACACACACACTAACACACTTACACCAACAAGCACATAGATACCTACACTTGCACACTCACATGTGCACACATCTATATACACATAAAAAATATACACACACACACATATGAACTTGCACACATGCACAAACATGTACTAGCACATAGACATGCATATAGAAATACATGTACTAAACACACACATGCAAACACACATATGCAATATCTATGGATGCACACACTCACACACAAGCATGCACACACATGCATGTACAAACACATGCACATGCTTAAACACAGACACGTGCAAAAATGCACACACAAACAAACTTGCAAGTGCACACACACATTGACTAACATGTGCATGCACTCACACACATAGATATGTGCATGCATGTAGACCCATGCACACATACACAGACATACACACACACACACACACACAAGCACACACATAAACTCATGCACATGCACACCCACTCACACACTCACATATGCACACAAGCACATAGATGAGCAAAACTATGTACACACATGTACACAACATACAAATGCACATGCACACATGCACACAAACATGCATACACACATGCACATGCACAAACAAATGTGCACAAGCACATGCACACACATGCATGCACACATGCACTCACACATGCATACACATGCACACGAGCACTCACACAATCACACATGCACACACACGTACATAAACACACATACATATGCACACGAATACACATATGTATGTCGATGCATAAAAATGCAAACACAAATACATATGCACACAAACACACATATGCACACGAACACATATACACACACAAATACATATGCACAAAAACACACATATGCACACGAACACATATACACACACATGCATTCGCATACACACATCTAGGCACACAACTATGCACCCATTTATGCAGATGCATAAGTAGAAAGACACACTCACATGAACACAAAAACATGCACATGCACATACATACACACATGTGCATGCATGCATACACACATACAAACATGCATGCACACTCACCCACACACATGAACACACACACACCCATGCACTCACCCACAGACATGTGCATGCATGCACAAACATATGTGCACACATGCTCACACATACATGCACACTTACACATGCATGCACACAAACACAAAAACACATACAAATGCACGCCAACAAATACACCCCTCCCCCACACACATGCATGTAGGTTCATGTGCTTAAACATATACATGTGCACACATATGTCACAAACATAGATAACATGCACAAACTTATGTGCACATGCACATGCACATGCAGGAAACATACACATATGCAAACACATGTGCACACATGCACGCATGAATTTACACACACACTCATGCACATGTACAAATGCACACAAGAACTTATGTACACATACAATCACACTCAAGCATCTATGTACACATACAATAAAACACATGTATTCACACATATGCATGCACACATACATGTAGCCATATGCACAAATACATGTAGCCACATGCACTCACACACACACACCCACACACATGCATACTACACACATATTGTACAGTTGCACACACATGCTCAGGCATGCACACACATACACTCACATGCACACGTAAACACATAAGCACACAAAGGCACACACATACATGCACAAGTAAACATGCACACCCACAAACATGCATTTATGCATCGATGTACATGAATGCCTACACTCCACCACACATGCATGTACTTACACAAAAAGACATGCATGCACGCACACACACACACACACATGAACACACAAACATGCATACACATGCATAAGCCCACCCAAGAAAACTCACAAATATTTATATACACTTGCACACACACATACATGCAAAATCAAAAACACATGCACACCCATGTATAGACATGAATACAAAAACATGCACATACACTGGCATAAACACTCACATGTAATCATAGAAATACTCCTATGCAAACATAAAGAAATAAACACATATGCACATAGACACACACACATGCACACACATGCATATGCATGCACACAATTATGTACCCACATGCACATAGACACACTCACACACATAAACACATGATCACACACATGCACAAGTATGCACACACACAAGTATGCACACAGGCACATGCACAAGTATACTTGCATCAAGTGTGTGCTCTTGTATTCTTATGTGTGTGCATGCATGTGTGCGCATGTGTGTAAGGGTATGGTGATATGTCTGTAGGCGTGTGTGTCCGTGCATGTGTGCCTACCCTTGTTAATGTTTTTGTGTGTTTGTGGGCATGTGTGTGTGCATTCTTATACATGTGTCCAAGCATTCATGTGTGCACATGAGGGTGTGTGGGCATAAAAGTCTGTGTGTGTGAATATGTGTGCATACTTGATTATGTGTTTGTGTGTGTGTGTGCATATGTGTTTATGGGTACTATGCATGCTTTTCTATTCTTGTGAGTATGTGTATGTGGTTGTGCAAGTGTAACTATGTGTGTGTGCATGCATGCATATGTGTGTATGTGCTTATGTGTGTGTTTCTATGTGTTTTTGTGTGCATGTGCTTGTGTGTTTATATGTGTGTGTTTGTGCATGTGCTTGCATGTGTGTGTGTGAGTGTGCAATTATGTGCATGCATATATGTTTGTATCCATGTGTGTGTCTACATTCATGTGTATGTGTGCATACATTTGTGTATTATGCATGCACATTCTTGTGTGTTTGTGTGTGCAAGTGTGTTTCACAGTGTGTGTTTTAATGTGTGTGCATGTGTATATGTAAATGAATTTATATGTGAGCATGTCTTTGTTGGTGCACACATGCACATGTGTATGTGTGTGTGTTCATGTGCATATGGGTTTAGTGTGTGGGTTGTTGTGTGTGCATGTGTGTGAGAGTGCATACATCTATGTGAGCATGCATTTGCACATGGGCACATGTGTATGTAAGTAGGCGTGTGCATGTGTGTTCATGTCTATGTGTCTGTGATTGTGCATGTGTGTGTGCATGTGTCTGTTCAAGTGATTAAGCACATATTTTTTTGTGTGCATGTTTGTGTTCATTTGTGTGTTTTAGAGCATGTGCATGTATGTTCATATGTGTGTGTTAGAACATGTACATGCATGTTTGACATGTGTTCATACTTGTGTGCATGTATGCATCAATGAGCTTGTAATTGCATGGGCTTTATTTTGTACATGTATGTGTGTACATGAATGTGTGTACATGAATGTGTTTTTATGTGTTTGTTTATGTGGACACATGGATGGATTAGTTTGTGTGCATGTGAGTGCATATACATATGCACCTGTGTGCATCTGTTGGTGTGTGTGTTCTTATGCATCTATGTGTGTGTTTGCAAGAATGCATGTATGAGTTTGTGTTTGCATGTGCGCATGTGTGTGTGTGCATGTGCCTGTGTGCATCTTGTGTATATTTGTGTGCATGTGTGTATGCATACTTGTGTATGTGTGTGTGGTTGTGTATGTTTGTGCATGTGCATGTATAAGTGTGTATGTGCACTTGGGTTCCTATTTACATGCCTTTATTTCTTAGTATGTCTATATGTGTTTGTGTGTGTAAGTGGGTGGGTGTGCTTGCATGGGTGTGTGTGCATGGGTGTGCTTGTGTGTGTGTGTGTGTGTGCATGTGTGTTTGTGTACACACATGTGTGTACATGTCTATGCATGTTTGTGTGTACATGTTTGTGTTTGTGTGTGTTGTCTACATGGGCATGCAAATGCATGTGTGCTTGTGTGTGTTTTTGTGAATGTGCATGTATATGTTTGTGTAAGTTTATGCATATGTTTGAGCATTTATGTGCTCATGTGTGTATATGTGTGTGTTCATGTGCATGTGTGCGTTCATGTGTATGCATTTGCCCATGAGTGTATGTGTGTGTGTGCCTGCAACTTTGTGTGTGCGAGAGGGATGTTTGTCTATTTATACATGCATGCGTTTGCATGCACGTGTGTATGTGCTTGTGTGCGTACTCATGTGTGTGCCAATGCATATGTGTGCATGTCTTTTTTTTGTGATAGCTTGTTCACATGCTTGTGCATATGTTTCATTGTGTACACATGAGTGTGTGAATGTGTGCATGGGGGTGAAGGTGTGTCTATGCATGTCTACATTCATGCTCATGTGTGTGTGTGTCTACATTTATGTGAGCTTGTGTGTGTTTATGTGTGCATACCAAAGTGGGTGAGTGCATATGTTTGTGTGCGTGTGCATTTGTATGTGTGCATGATTGAGTGTGAGATAGACTATGTGTGCATGGGTGTTTGCTTTTATGTTTATGTGTGTCTGTGTGTCTACATATGTGTATGCATGTTTCTCTGTGTGCACATTCGTGTATATATGTGTATAAGCATATGTGTTTTTTTGAGCGTTTGTACATGTCCTTGAATGTTTTCGTGTGTAGATGGGTCTATCTATGTGTGTGCATGTGCATATATATGTGTGTGTCTATGTACATGTGTGTAAGCTTGTGTATGTGTGTGTTTGTGTGCATGTGTATGTGTATGTGCATATGCATATGTTTGTACATGTGTGTGTGTATGTGTATACATATGTGCTTGTGTATATGTTTGTACATGTGTGTGTGTGCATGTGAGTGTGTGTGGTTTTGTGTGTATGTGTCTGTGTGTATGAGGGCATGTGTGTGTGTGCATGTGTGTGGCTATGTTTATTCATATGTGTGTGCAGATGTACGTGTGCATGTGCATGTGGCATAATGCCTGTGTGTGTGCCAGTACGCATGTGTGTAGTATCCATGTGTGTAAGCAAGCATCTTTTTGTGTGCTTGCATATGCAAGAGTGCTAGTACATGTTCGTATGTGTGTGTGTGTGTGGATGTGTGCATGAGTATGTATGTTTGTGTGCATGTGTGTGAGTGTTGTGTGTGTGAAGATGTGTCATGTGCATGTATGAATACATGTGTCTATGTGTATTCATATATATATGTGCATACGTGTGTGTGTGTCTGCATGCATGTCCATGCATTTGTGTTTGCGTGTGTATGTGCATTCATGTGTGTGTGTGCACATGAGCATGCGTATGTGTATGTCTATCTGCATGTGAATGAGTTTGCATTGTATTATTGAGCTTGTGGGTGTGCCAATGTGCATATATTCACGAGTGTCAATATGAGTTCATGTGCATGTGTGCTTAGGTGTGCATGTGTGTGCTTTTGTGTGGTTGTAGATGTGTGTTTGCCTATGTGTTTGTGTGTTTTATTTTGGGTGTGGGTTCATGCATGGGTGCATGCATTTTAGCATGTGTACATACGTGCATGCATGTGTACATGTAAGCATGCATACATACATGTGTATGTGTATGTGGGTATGTGTTTTTGTGTGCATGTGTGTGTTGTGTGCATGTATGTGCTTGTGTTTGTTCACGTGTGTGTGTTGATGCATGCATTTATGTGTTATTGTGTGAGCTCACATATGTTTATGCATGTGTATGCATATGTGAGGATGTGCATGCATGTGTGTGCATTTGTGTGTACACGAGAGCTTGAGTGCATGCATGTGCATGTGTGTTTATGTATGTGTGTACTAGTTATGTACTTTTGTGGGCATGTTTGTATTCATGTGTAGTTGTGCATGCTCATGTATGAGAGTGTGTGGGTGTATTTGTGCATGCAAGTATATGCACATTTTTGTGCATGTGAGTGTGTATGTGTGTGTGTGTTTTTGCATGTGCATGTGCATTTATGTACATCTATGTACTTGGGTGTGTGTGTGTGTGATGTGTTTTAGTTTTTGCATGTGTGTATGCTTTTATGTATGCATATATGTAAATGTTAGTGTTTGTTTGTGTGGGTGTGGGTGCATATGCATGTGTACGAATATGTGTGCACGCTTTTGAGTGATGTGGGTACTTGCATGCATGCTTTTGTTCATCTACATGGATACATGATTATGTATGTGTGCGGGTGGGTGTGCTTGTGTAAGTTTCTGCATGTATGTATATGGTATGTACGTGTGTGCACATGTGAGTTTGAATGTGAGCATTCATGTGTATGTGGATGCATGTGTGCATGTATATGGTTTTGTGTCTATGTTATCTTCTATGTGTGTGTGTGCATACACTTGTGTACAATCTTATGTGTTTTTGCATGTGTATGTGTGTGGTTGTGTGTGTATGTGCTTGTGCATGGGAGCATGTGTGTGCCTCTTTGCATGTAAGGCTATATCCATGTGTGTGTGTGTGTACGTGTGTGTGTTTATGTATTTATGTGTATGTGTTTCTACGTACAGCTGTGCATGTGGGTTTGTATGTGTGCTTGCATCCGTGTGTTTATGTGTGCACCTATATGTGTGTGTGTTGGGGGTTTTGTTGGTCTATGTATGCACATGTGCAAGCTTATATGCATGTGTTTATGTCTAGATTTATGCAAAGATGTTTCTATTGGTACATGGGTATGGTGTGTGTTCATGTGTGTGTGTGTGTTTGTGCATGTGTGCTTATGTGTGTACGTGCATAGTTATCTGTGTTTTAAACATATGCACATATTTGTATGTGGGTGTGTGTACATGTGTGTTTGCATGCATGTATGTGTGTCTACATCCTTGTGTGTGCATATTTGTGTGTGTTTGCATGTGCATATGTGTGCATGTGCGTGTTTGTGTGTGTGTGTGTGTGTGCTTACATGTGTGCTTACATACATGTGTTTGGGCATGTGAAAGTGTTTGTATGTGAGTGTGTGTGCATGTGTCTGTGTATATGTGCATGTAGTGTGTGAATGTGTTTGTGTGCTTGTGCCTGTTTCTCTCTATGTGTGTATGTGTTTATTTGCAGGCACATATCCATGAATGTGTATCTATGTGTGTATGCATTTGTCTTTGTGCATGTGTGCTTTTTTATGCATGTGTGTGCATGTGTGTGTGCATGCATGTATGTCTGTGTCTGTGTATGTGCATGAATGGTTGTGGGTGTGTCTGTGAGCATGTATGTAGGTGCATGCATCTATGTGTATGTGTGTGTACATGTGTCAACATGTGTGTCTGTGTGTGTGCATATGTGCTTATGTTGTGTGCATTTGTGTTTGTGTGTGTAGGTGTGTATATGTGTGCATGTATTCATGCATATGTGTATATATGTGTGTTTATATGTGCGTGTGCATGCATCAATATATATGTTTGCATACTTTGCATGTTTTGTACTTGTGTGTGTGTGTGAGTGTTTTTGTATGCATGCTTGTTTAATGTTTGTCTGTACATGCATGTGTGTGGGTGTTTTATGTTTATGCATGAATTCTTGTGCTTGCTCGTGTTCATGTGCATCATGTGTGTGTGTGTGTGTCTATCTGTGTGCATATGCATTTGTGCATGTATGTGTGTGTGTGTGTATGTGCTTTCTGTATGTGGGTTTGTAAATTTATGTTTGTGTGTGTTTTCTTGTGCAAGTGCAAGTGTGTATGCATCATTTTGTGTGTGTGTGTGCACCTAAGTATTCCTCTACATATACGTGCGTATTTTTGCATGTCTATGTGTGCATATCTTTATGTGAGAGTGTATGTGTGTGTTTGTGTACATGTCTATCAGCTTTTGTGTTTAATTGTTCATTCATGTCCATAGTGTGTGCATGTGTGTATGCAAATACATGTGTGTTTCTGTGTGTGCATGTGTGTATGTGCATTTGTCTACATGTGTTTACATGTGCGTGCAATGGTGTCTATGTTCATGTGTGTGGGCATGTTTGTGTATGTGGATGTGTTCTTATGTGTGCATGTGTGGATACAAGCTTGTGTGCATGTCATGCATGAGTGCAAGTAGGTATGTACATGTGCATGGGTGTGTGTGCACGTGCATGTGTGTTTGTGCACATGTATGTGTATGTTTGTTTGTGTTCATGTCTACATGTGTGTGCGTATGCATGCACTCATAGGTGTGTGCATGTACGCATGTGTTATTGTGTGTTTTCTATATGAAAGCATGTGTATGAGTGTGCATGTGCATACATGTGTGTGTGTACAAACATTTTTACATGGGTATGCATTTGTGTGTGTGTGTGAGTTTGTGTGTATGCATGTGTATACATGTTTCTATGTGTGTATCTATACGTGAGTGCATGTGAGGACATTTTACACATGTGGGGCATGTGTTTTGGAACATGTATATGACAAGTGTGTGAGTGCATGTGTATGATTTTGTGTTCATGTGTGTGCATGTGTGTGTGTGTGTGCATGTAAGTGTACGTGTATGTGTGTATGTGTGTATGAGTGTATATGTGTATGTTGGTGCATATTTATGTGTGTGTGTGTGTGTGTTTGTGCATGTGTGTATGCACTTGTATTACTTGCACATGTGCATGTCTATGTGTGTGCATGTATGTGCATTTGTGAGGGTGTGCATCTGTTTGTGTGTTTCTTCCTTCCCTGACTTGCTTGAAAAAAATGCGACCCATAAAAGGCTCTCAGCTTTTGTTTGTTCAAGTGCATGTTTGTCTGCATATGTTTTACGAGTGCACACATGTGTGTATGAGTACATGTGCATGCCCGTGTGTGCATAAGCATGTGTGTCTATGCATGTGTGTGTGTCCATGTGTTTGTGTGATTATGTGTGTCTATTTATTCATCTATGCAAGTGTGTATTCTTGTTTGTTTGCATTGGTCCATGTATGTATGTGCGTGTGCATGCATTTGTGTGTGTATGCTTGAGTTTGTGGCGTTGAGTGTGCGTGTGTTTGTGTGTATGTATGTGAGTATGCATGTTTGTGTGTGTGCATATCCCTATTTACATGTGTGTGTATGTGTGCATGAGCGTGCATGTCTGTCTGAGCACATGTGCAACTGAGCAAATGCATGTGCATGTTTGTATGTGTTTAGCGAATGCCCATGTGCGAGTGTGTGCATGTTTGTGTGTTTGTGTATATGTGCATGTGTTTTTATCTATGTGCTTGTGCATGTGTGTTATTGCGTTACTTTATGCATGTGTGATTGTGTGCGTAGGTGTGCATTGTTATACAAATGCATGTGTTTATGAGTTTTTATGTGTGCATGCATTAGCTTGTGTGCTTGTGCATATGTGTGCATATGCATGTGTGTGTGGCAATGTGTGTGTATGCATGTGGGAGTGCATTTGCATGTATAGACATGTGTGTATGTGGGTGCATACATGCATGTTTGTGTTCATGTGTATGGATGTGTGTGGGTGTTTGTGTATTTTCATGTGTGTGTTTTTGGCTAAATGAGTGTGATCATGTGCATGTGCATGCACATAGGGAAGTTCTGTGTGTTTAGGTACACAATGTGTATTTGTCTATATGTCTACAACTGTGTGTGTAATTGTGCAAGTGTTAATATGTGTGCGGTTGTTTGTGTCTAGGCATCCATGCATGTGTGTGTGTGTGTGTTTGTGTGTGTCTGTGTGTGCATATGTATGTATGTATTCATGCATATGTGTTTATTTGCATTCATGTGTATGTGCATCCATATGTGTGTATGTGTTTATATGTGTATTCTAGTGTTCACATGTATGTGTGAGTGCATATGTGTTTGCATGCATGTGTCTCCTTATATGTTAAACCATCAATATGTGTGTGCTCGTGTGTGCATATGGGTTTATGTATATGATGTGTGCATGCAAGCATGTGTATGTTTGTGTTTTCATGTGTGTATACATGCATTTGCCTCTACACATGTGGGTGTATTTATGGGTGTCTGTGCGTGGGTGTGAGTGGTTGTATATGTGTGTGTACATATACATGCATGTGTTCTTGTGTGTGTGGGTATTTGCCAATGTGTGTGCTGTGTGTGCCTATGTGTGTGTGTGTGTATATGCACATGAGTCTATGTGTGCATCTACATGTGTGGATGTTTTTGTTCATGTGTTCATGCATGTGTTTATGTGCTTGTGTATGTTTATGTGTGTGTGTGTGTGCATGTGTAGGGGTGATTGTCTATGTGTGTGCTATCTGTGCATATGTGTGTATGTGTGTATGAGGATGTGGGTGTGCATGTGCATGTGTGTTTGCATGTATGTGTGTACAAGTGTGTTTGTATGTGTTTATTCATATGCATGCATGCGAGTGTGCAGATGGATTCGTGCATGTCTGTGCATGTGTGTGTGCACGCGAGTGTGAGCATGTGTTTGTGCCTTATGTGCATGTCTTTGTTTTTGTGCATGTGTGTGAGTGTGTGTGTGTGTGTGCATGTGTTTATGTGTACATGCACAAGTGTGTCTTGTATATTTATGTATTTTTCTACTTGTGCTTATGCTTTTATGTATTTGTGTGGGCATCTACATGTGTGTGCTTCCATTCATGTGTGTGTGTGTGCATGGGTGTGGATGTGGGCAAGTGTTTGTGGTTATGTGAGTGTGGGTGTATGTGTGTGTGAGTGTGCATGTGCACATGTATGTGTGCTTTTGTGTGTGAGGGCACGTGCATTTGTGTCTATATGCATTCATTCATATGCATGTGTTTGTGCATGCATGTCTGTTTAAAAGTGTGCATGTCTATGTGTCCTTGTGCATGTGTTTGCATTTGTGCATGAAAGTTTATGTGTGTGTGTGTGTGTGTGTGTCAGTGTGTGCATGTGCTTGCATGTGTGTACACATGTGCATCTGTATGCATTTGTGTGTGTGTGTGTTTACATATGCATGCATTCAAATCTACATGTGTACCCATGAATTATGAAATTATCTGTGTTCAGACCCTATGTGTGTGTGTGTGCGTGTCTTTGGCTTTGTACATATATGTGTACATGTGTCTCTACATGCTTGTGCATGTTGCTTGTGTGAGTGTGTGCGTACATGAGTGTGTGTTGGTTCTTGTTTGTGCATGCACATGCATGTCTGCATTTGTCTACATGTGTGTGCCTGTGTGTGTATGTTCTTGTGTATGTGTTTGTGTGTGTATACGTATGGGTGTATCTATGTGTTGGTGCTTGTTTGTGTATGTGTGCTTCTATGCATGTGTGGTGCTACACATACATGCATGTGTTTGTGTCTACATGTAAGTGTATGTCCGTGTGTGCCAGTGTGTGTGGGTTTCTTCATGTGAACTTATGTATGCATGTGTGTGTGGGAGTGTGTGTTGGTGTATGTGTATATGTGTCTATGTATTCTTGAGTGTGTAAGTCCATGCATGAGTGCTTCTTTTTGTGCATTCATGTACATGTGTATGTGTTTATTTTATTTTGTGGGTATGTGTTTGTGCATATGCATTAGTATGTGTGTGTGTGAGTGTGAGTTGTTGTGTGTGTTCACGTGTGTGTATGTGCACATACATATGTGGTGTGTGTGTTTTGTGTGCATGTTTGGGTGTGTGTGGGTGTGTGTGTGTCTCCATGTACCTATATGTGGGTTCACTTGTTCGTGTATGTATACCTGTGTGTGTTTGGTGTGTGCTATGTCAGCATTTACATGTGCATGCATATTCATATGCATGTGTGACTACAAGAGTGTGTGCTCATGTGTGCATATATGCGTGTGTGTATGTGTGTGTGTTTGGGTGCATAAGTGTATGTGTGCATGTGCACTTGCATGTGTCTATGTTTGTGTGTGGGTGTGTGCATGTGTGTCTTCATGCATGTACTGTGTAACTACATCTGTATGTTCATGTGTGACCATATATGTAAGTGGGTTTTTGTGTGTGTGTCGGGGGGGTGTTCATTGCGTGTGCATGCATCAGTGTGTATGTGTATGTGGGTGTGTGCTCGTTTTGTGTACATGTGTGCATGTGAATGCGTATGTCCAAGTGTGTGTATCTTGTTATGAGTGCATATGTGCATGCATATTTTTGTATGCATGTTTGTGCACGCATGTGTTTGCATGTGTGTATCTGTGTGCATATCCCTGTGCACATGTGTGTGCATATGCATTTGTATGGACATTTGTGTTTGTGCATGAGTACACGTTTATGTATGTGTGTGTACAAGCAAGAGTGTGTGTTGGTGTGTGTGCATGTGCATGTGTGAGTGCCTATGCATGTGTGTTTGTATGCATCATGTGTGTGGGTGTGCAACTATGAGTGTCTACGTAGATGTGCATGTGCAAGTATATATGTGTGCATGTGCAAGTGTGTGCCTACGAGCACGTGTGAGTGTGTATTCATGTGGGTTTGTGCAAGAAAAAGTGTATTCATGTGTGTGCTTCTACTTATTCATGAGTGTGTGTGTGTGTGTAAATGCCTATGTGCATGCATTTGTGAGTGGGTACATGTCTCTGTGTGTGTGACTGTGTGTGCATATATTTTTGTGCATGAATGTCCATGTGTATTTGTGTGTGTGTGTGTGTTTGATTGCATGTGTTCATTTGTGTGTGAGTGTTTTTGTGAGTATAGGTGTGCATGTGTGCACTTTTCTATGCATGAGCTTGTGTGTATGTGTATGTCTGTGTTTGTGTGTGTGTGTGCATAATTGCGTGCATATGTGCATGTGTTTGAGCATGTGTACATAAGTGTGTGAATGTGTGTAAACATTGGCATGCATGTGTGCACTTGTTTGCAAGCATTCTTGTGTGTGTGTGTGTGTATGTGCACATATGTGTATATTTGTGTGTCTATGTGTGTTAGCATGTGAGTGTTCTTTTATGCATTTTTGCTTGTGTGTGTACTTGTGTGTGGATGTTTGCATGTGTATGTTCTGTGCACATTGTGTATGGGTACATGTGTGTGGGTGTGGGAGTGTGTGAGAGCATGTGCATGCATGTGTGTGTGTTTGCTTGTTTACTTTTGTGTATGTGTGTGAGTATATGGGTGTGTGTGCTCATTGTGCACGTATATATGTGCACTTGTGTTCATGTGATGATGCATGGATGCATGCATGGGTATTCATGCATATGCATTTGTCTATGTATCTGAGTGTGTGTTTGTGTGTGTGCACAAGTGTCTATGTTTGTGTTATGCATGTTGTGCATGCAAATGTGCATGTCTGTATTTGCATGTGCTTGTGTGTGTTTTAATGCATGTGTGTGTTTGTGTTTGTTCTTTTGAGTGTGTGCTTGTGTATGTGTATGTGTACGTGTGTATGTGTGTGTATCAATGTTTAGGTATGGGCGTGATGTGAGTGTATGCCTGTGTGTGCTTATGCATGAGCGTTTATGCATGTGTGTGTGTGCATGCAAATCTATGCATGTGTGTGTGTAGTGTGTGTGCAGTGTGTGTGCATATATGTGCATGCATGCGTGAGTGTGTGTACGTGTGTGTGCATGTGTGTGATGATTGTGTGTGCGTGCAACGCACTATGTGCACTTGTGCATGTGTTTGTGCATCCACATGTGTGTGAGAGTGCATGCATGTGAGTGTGTTTGTGTAGATAGGTGCGTGTTGTGAAGCTTATATGTGAAAGTGTGTGACAGTGAGTGCATTTGCATGTGTGTGCTTGCATGTGCAAGTTGATATGCATGCAGACATGTATGTTTACATGTGCGTGTGTGGGTTTTGTTTATGTTCATGTGTGTATGTGTGTGTGCATCTACTTATAGGTGTGTGTATATGTGCATTTGTGCATGTATCTATATTCATGAGTGTGTGTGTGGTGTGTATGTGTAGGTGTGGGTGTGTATGCATGTGTAGATATCTATGTGCATGTGTATGTCAATGTGCATGTGTGTGTGCTTTTGTGTTTGTGTGGGTGAATGAATGCATGTGTGCATGCATGCATTCATGTGTGTGTGTGTGCATGCATGAGTGTATATATGTATGGGAGTTTATGTGTGTGCATGCCTATGTGTCTATGCAAGTATGTGCATTTGAGTGTGTAAGTGATCGTCCATGTTTGTGTGTGTGTCTGTTTGTGTTGTTGTGTGTTTACATATTTGTATGTTGTGTGCTTGTGTGCGCATGTGTGAGTATGTTCACATACACATGTTTAAAAGTTTGTGTACATTTGCATATGCATATACATCCTTGTGCATGAGTATACATGTGTTTGCGTTTGTATGTTCCTGTGCTTGTGTCTGTGTGTGTGCTTATGTATATGGCTGTCTGTGTGTATACATCTATTTGTGTGTCTCTACATGCATATGTATGCATGTTTGTATGAGTGTGTGTGGCTTTGTGTGTACATGTCTTTGAGTATTTCGGTACATGTATGTGTTCGTGTGTGTAGTTTTCTTGGGATTTATGTGTTTGTGTCTCTGTGCTTACCTTTTTTGTGATTGTGTATACAAACACATTAATTTTTTTTATGTGTGTATTCATCTATGAGCATATGTGCATATGCATATGTTTGTGTGTGTGGTTTTGTGTGTGAATGTGTGTGAATGCATGTGTATGTGTGCATATCAATGTGTAGGTGTGTGCATGAATGATGTGGGTGTATGCTTGTGTGTGCTTATGCACGAGTTTTTATGCATGTGTGTGTGCATGCGAATGTATACGTGCGTGTATGTGTGTGTGTGTTTTGTGTGTGTGGGCATTGTGTGTGTGAGTGTGGGTGTTGGTGTCGGTGTGGGTGTGAGCTTATGCATGCATGTGCATGCTTGTGCATGCATGTGTGAATGTAAGTGTGTCTGCATTTGTGCAATGAATGTGTGTGTAGATGCATCTATGTGCATGTGAGCATGTGTTTGTGCATGTGTGTATGTGTGTAAGTGCATGCGTGTGCATGTTTGTGCATGTAGGTGTGTGTTACACGTATATGTGAAAGTGTGTGAGCGTCAGTGCTTGTTTATGTGCAAGTGTGTGTTTGCATGTACATGTGGATGTGTGTGCATGTATGTGTGTGGGTTTTGTTTGTGTGCATGTGTGTGTGTGTGCGTGCATGTTTTTGTGTGCATGAGTGTGTGTGTGTGTGTGTGGGTGTGAATGTGTAGGTGTGGGTGTGTTTGCATGTGTGTATGTCTATGTGCATGTGTGTGTGTATTTTATATTTGTGTGGTTGAATACATGCTTTCATGTGTGTGCATGCATGCATGTGTGTATGCATGTATAGGAATTTATATCTATGTATTCCTATTTGTCTATGCAAGTGTGTGCATTTGAGTGTGTGTGAGTGGACATGCATGCATGTGTGTGTGTCTATTTGTGTTGGTGTGTGTTCACATGTTTGCATGTTCAGCATTTGTGTGTTCTGCATGCATGTGCATGTGGGTGAATCTGTGTGGGTGTGCTCACGTGCACATGTTTAAATGTTTGTGTACCTTTCCATGTGCACATGTGTGCTTGTGCGTGAGTGTACAAGTGTTTGCATGTGCATGTTCCTTTGTCTGTGTATGTGAGTGGGTGGGTGCATGTGCCTATGTGTGTGTGCATGTGTTCTTGTGTATATCTGGTTTTGTGTGTGTGTGTAAACATACATATGTATGCATGCTTGTGTATGTGTGTGTGGCTTTGTGTGTGTACATGTGCAAGTGTGGGTGTGTGTGTGCATGCATGCATACATGTGCATGCTTGTTTGTGTCCATGTGCAAACATGTGTGTCTGTGTGATTATTTGGGCATATTTATATGTTTCTGTGTGTAGCTTTATATGGATTTATGTGTTTGTGCGTGTGCATGTGTTTGTGTCTACGTGCTTACATTTTGTGTGTGTGTGTGTATACAAGCACATGAGTTTGTTTGTGTGTGTATTATGCTATAAGCACATGTGCATGTGCATGTGTTTCTGTTTGAA
>JAIUJO010001377.1:0-2500 GCA_023846275.1 Vanilla planifolia
ACTTCTTCTTCTTTCTTCTTCTCTTTCTACATCTTCTTCTTTCATCTTCTTCTTCATTTACTCTTCTTCTTCTTCTTCTCTTCTTCTTCTTCTTCTTCTTCCTTCTTCTTCATCTTCTTCTTCTTTCTTCTTCTTCTTCTTGCTTCTTCCTCCTCTCACTTCTTCTTCTCCTTGTCTTCTTCTTCTACATCTTCTTCTTCTTCTTCTTCTTTCCTCTTCTTCTTTTTCTACTTCTTTTTCTTCTTCTTCATCTTCTTCTTCTTCGTCCTCTTCTTCTTCTTCTTTTTCTTCCTCCTTTACATCTTCTACATCCTTTTCTTCTTTTTCTTCTTCTTCTTTGGCTTTTACCTCTTCTTCTTCTTCATCATCTTCTTCTTTTCTTCATCTTTTCTTCTTCTACTACTTCTACTACTTCTTTTTCTTCTTCTTCTTCTTCTACTTCTTCTCCTTCTTCATCTTCTACTTCTTCATCTAGTTCTTCTTCTTTTTCTTCTTCTTCTTCTTCTTCTTCTCTCTCTTTTACAACTTTTACTTCCTTTTCTTCTTCTTCTTCTTCTTCTATTCTTCTTCTTTCTCATCATCATCATCTTCTTCTACTTCTTCTACTTCTACTTCTTCTTTTCTTCCTCTTCTTCATCTTGTAGTCCTTCTTCTTCATATTATTCTTTCTCTTCTTTTTCTTCTTCTTCTTCCTCTTCGTCTTCTTATTCTTCTCCTTTTCATCTTCTTCTTCTTTCTCTTCTTCTACTTCTTCTTCTTCATCCTCTTCTTCTTCTCCTTCTTCTTCTTCTTCTACTTCTTCTTCTACTTCTACTTCTTCTTCTTCCACTACCTCTACTTCTTCTCTTCTTCTTCTTCTTCTTCTTCTTCTTCTTCTTCCTCTTCTTCTTCCTTTCACTTCTTCTTCTTCCTCTTCTCTTCTTCTTCCTTTTCTTCCTCTTTTTTACATCTTCTTCTTCCACTTCTTTTTCATTTTCATCTTCTTCTTCTTCTTCTTCTTCTTCCTCTTCTTGTTCTTCTTCTTCTTCTTCTTCTTCTTCTTCTTCTTCCACTTCTACTTCTACTTCTTCTTATTATTCTTGTACTTCTTCTTCTTCTTCTTCTTCCTCTTCTTTGTCTTCTTCTTCTTCTTCTTTTCTTCTTTTACTTCTTCCTGTAAGATTACTTTTTCTTCTTCTTCTTCTTATTCTTCCTCCTCTTCTTCTTCTCCTTTCTTCTTCTTCCTCTTCTTCTTCTTCTTCTTTTTCACTTCTTCTTCTTTTTCCTTTTCCTCCTCTTCTTCTTCTTCATTTTCCTTTTCTTCTTCTTCTTCTTCTTCTTCTTCCTCTTCTTCTTCAACTTCTTCTTCTTCTCCTCCTCTTCTTCTTCATCATCTTATTATTCTTCTTTTTCTTTTTCTTCTTCCTCTTTTAGTTCTTCTCCTTCTTTCTCTTCTTCTTCTTCCTCTTTATCTTCTTTTTCTTCTTATTCTTCTTCTTCTTCTTCTTTTTTTTCTTCCTTCTCTTCTTCTTCTCCTTCTTCTTCTTCTTCTTCATCTCCTTCTTCTTTTCTTCTTGTGATCCTCCACCTCCTCCTCCTTCTTCTTCTCCTTCCTCTTCTTCTTTTTCTCTATCTACTTCTTCATCTTCCTCTTCTTCGTTCTCTTCATCTTCTTCATCCTCTTTTACATCTCCTACATCCCTTTTTTCTTCTTCTTCTACTTTGGCTTTTACTTTTTCATCTTCTTCTTATTCTTCTTTCCATTCTTCCTCTTCTTCTTCTTCTTTTCTTCTTCTTTTCTTCCTCTTCTTCTTCTTCCTTGTTCTTCTTCTTCTTATTCCTCTTTGCCTTCTACTTCTTCTTTTTCATCTTTTTCTTCATCCACTTCTTCTTCTTCTTCTTCTCCTCTTCTTCTTCTTCTTCTTCTTCTTCTTCTATTTCTACTTTTTCTTTTTCTTCTTCTTCTTCTTCTTCTTCTACTTCTTCCTCTTCCCCTTCTTCTTCTTATTCTTCTTCCTCTTCTTCTACTTCTTCAACTTCTCCTTCTTTTTCTTCTTCATCTTCTACTTCTTCTTCCTCCTCTTGTTCTTCTACTTCTTCTTCTTTTTCTTCATCATCTTCTTCTTTTTCTTCTCCTTTTTCATCTTATTCTTCTTCTTCATCATCTTTTTCATAATCATCATCATTGTCATCACCATGTTCATCTTCTCCTTCTTATTCTTCTTCCTCTCCTTCTTCTTCTTTTCTTCTTCTCTTTCTCCTTCTTCTTCTTCTTCTCCTTCTTCTTCTTCTTCCCCCTCTTCTTCTTCTTCTTCTTCTTCTTCTTCTGCTTCTTCTTCTTCTTCTTCTTCTTCATCTTCTTCTTCTTTGGCTTCTTTTATTCTTCTTCTTCTTCTTCGGCTTCTTCTTCCTCTTCTTTGTCCTCTTCTTCTTCTTCTTTTTCTTCTTCTTTTTCTTCTTCTTCTTCTTCTTCTTCTTCTTCCTTTTCTTCTTCTTCTTCCCCTTCTTCTTCTTCCTCTTC
>JAIUJO010001377.1:20000-25000 GCA_023846275.1 Vanilla planifolia
GTTTTCTTCTACTTGCTTCTCTTCTTCATCTTCTACTTCTTCCTCTTCATCTTCTACCTATTATTCTTCCACTTTTACTTCTTCTCTTCATCATCACCATCATCTTCTTCTTCCACTTCTTCATCAACCTCTTCTCTTTGTTCTTCTTCTTCTTCTTCTTCTTCTTCTTCTCTTCTTCTGTACCTCCTCTTCTTCTTCTTCTTGTACTTCTTCTTCTTCTTCTTCTTCTTCTCCTTCTTCTTCTTTTTCTCCTTCTTCTACTTCTTCCTCTCCCTCTACTTCTTCTTCTTCTTCTTCCTCTTCTTCTTTTTCTTCCTCTTCTTCTTCCTCTTCTTCTTCTTCCACTTCTTCTTCTTCTTTTCACTTCTTCTTCTTTCTCTTCATCCTTATCTTCTTTTCTTCTTCTCTTTTTACATCTTCTTCTTCCACTTCTTCATTTTTCCTCTTCTTCTTCTTCATCTTCTTTTTCCTCCTTCTTCTTCATCTTCTTCTTCTTCTTCTTCTTATTCTTCTTCTTCTTCTTCCTCCTCCTCTTCTTCTTCTTCTTCTCCTTCTTCTTCTTCTTCTACATCTTCTTCTTCTTCTACATCTTCTTCTTCATGTGATTGTCCTCCTCCACCTCCTTTTCTTCTCCTTCTTCTACTTCTTCTTCTTTTTCTTCTTTTTCTTCTTTTTCATCTTCTTCTTCATCATCTTCTTCTTCTTCTTCTCTTCTTCTTCTTCTTTCTTCTTCTTCTTCTACTTCTACTTCTTCTTCTTCTCCTTCTTCTTCTTGTACTATTACTTCTTCTCCTTCTCTTCTTCTCTTCGTCTTCTTCCACTCCCTCTTCTTCTTCTTCTTCTTCTTCTTCTTCCTCTTGTTCTTCTTCTTCTTTTCACATCTTCTTCTTCTTCCTCTTCCTCCACTTCTTCCTTTTCTTCTTCTACTTCTACATCTTGTACTTTCACATCTTTTTCATTTTCATCTTCTTCTTCTTTCTTCTTCCTCTCTTCTTCTTCTTCTTCTTCTTTTTCTTCTTCTTCTTCTTCTTTTTCTTCTTCCTTTTCTTCTTCTTCTTCCCCTTCTTCTTCTTCTTCTTCTTCATCTTTTTCTTTTTCATCATCCTCTTCTTCTTCTCTCTTTCTTTTTCTCATCATCCTCTTCGTCTTCTTCTTCTTTTTCATCCTCTTTTTCTTCTTCTTCTTGGTCCACTTTTTCTTCTTCTTCTACTTCTTTTACTTCTTCTACACCTTCTTCTTCTTTTTCTTCTTCTTCTTCTGCTTCAACTTCATCTTTGTCTTCCTTCTTCCTCTTCTTCTTCTTTGTTTTCTTCTTCTCCTCTTCTTCTCTCTTCTTCTTCTTCTTCTTCCTCTTCTTCTTCCTCTGCATCTTCTTATCCTTTTTATCCACCTTCTACTTCTTCTTGTTCAACTTTTTCTTCTTCTTCTTCTTCTTCTCATCCTCTTCTTCTTCTTCTTCTTCTTCTCTACTTCTTTTCTTCTACCTAATCCTCTTTGTCTTCTTCTTTTTCTTCTTCTACCTCTTTTCCTTCTTGCTTCTTCTACTTTCTTCTTTTTCTTCATCCACTTTATCTTCTTCATCTTATTCTTCTTCTAGCTCTTCTATTACTTCTCAAACTTCTTTTCTTCTTCTCCTCCTCAATCTTATTCTTTTGTCCTTCTTCTTTTTCTTCTTCCTCTTCTTCTTTTACTTCTACATCTTTGTTTTCTTCTACTTGCTTCTCTTCTTCATCTTCTACTTCTTCCTCTTCATCTTTTACCTATTATTCTTCCACTTTTACTTCTTCTCTTCATCATCACCATCATCTTCTTCTTCCACTACTTCTTCTTCCACTACTTCTTCTTCCACTTCTTCATCAACCTCTTCCTCTTTGTTCTTCTTCTTCTTCTTCTTCTTCTTCTTCTTCTTCTTGTACTTCACTTCTTCTTCTTCTTGTACTTCTTCTTCTTCTTCTTCTTCTTCTCCTTCTTTCTTTTTCTCCTTCTTCACTTCTTCCTCTCCTCTACTTCTTCTTCTTCTTCTTCCTCTTCTCTTTTCTTCCTCTTCTTCTTCCTCTTCTTCTTCTTCCACTTCTTCTTCTTCTTCTTCTTTTTCACTTCTTCTTCTTTCTCTTCATCCTTATCTTCTTTTTCTTCTTCTCTTTTTACATCTTCTTCTCACTTCTCATTTTCCTCTTCTTCTTCTTCTTCTTCTTTTTCCTCTTCTTCTTCATCTTCTTCTTCTTCTTCTTCTTCTTATTCTTCTTCTTCTTCTTCCTCCTCCTCTTCTTCTTCTTCTTCTCCTTCTTCTTCTTCTTCTACATCTTCTTCTTCTTCTACATCTTCTTCTTCATGTGATTGTCCTCCTCCACCTCCTTTTTCTTCTCCTTCTTTCTACTTCTTCTTCTTTTTCTTCTTTTTCTTCTTTTTCATCTTCTTCTTCATCATCTTCTTCTTCTTCTTCTCTTCTTCTTCTTCTTCTTCTTCTTCTTCTTCTTCTTCCACTTCTTCTTCATCATCTTCTTGTTCTTCTTCTTCTTCTTGTGCTTCTTCCTCTCCACTTCTTCTTCTCCTTGTTCTTCTTCTTCTACATCTTCTTCTTCTTCTCTTCTTCCTCTTCTTCTTTTTCTACTTCTTTTTTCTTCTTCTTCATCTTCTCTTCTTCGTCCTCTTCTTCTTCTTCGTCCTCTTCTTCTTCTTCTTTTTCTTCCTCCTTTACATCTTCTACATCCTTTTCTTCTTTTTCTTCTTCTTCATTGGCTTTTACCTCTTCTTCTTCTTCATCATCTTCTTCTTTTTCTTCATCTTTTTCTTCTTCTACTACTTCTACTACTTCTTTTCTTCTTCTTCTTCTTCTACTTCTTCTCCTTCTTCCATCTTCTACTTCTTCTCCTAGTTCTTCTTCTTTTTCTTCTTCTTATTCTTCTTCTTCTCTCTCTTTTACAACTTTTACTTCCTTTTCTTCTTCTCTTCTTCTTTCTATTCTTCTTCTTTCTCATCATCATCATCTTCTTCTTCTTCTTCTACTTCTACTTCTTCTTTTTCTTCTCTTCTTCATCTTGTAGTCCTTCTTCTTCATATTATTCTTTCTCTTCTTTTTCTTCTTCTTCTTCCTCTTCGTCTTCTTATTCTTCTCCTTTTTCATCTTCTTCTTCTTTCTCTTCTTCTACTTCTCTTCTTCATCCTCTTCTTCTCTTCTTCTTCTTCTTCTACTTCTTCTACTTCTACTTCTTCTTCTTCCACTACCTCTAACTTCTTCTTCTTCTTCTTCTTCTTCTTCTTCTTCTTCTTCTTCTTCCTCTTCTTCTTCCTTCACTTCTTCTTCTTCCTCTTCTCTTCTTCTTCCTTTTCTTCCTCTTTTTTACATCTTCTCTTCCACTTCTTTTTCATTTTCATCTTCTTCTTCTTCTTCTTCTTCTTCCTCTTCTTGTTCTTCTGTTCTTCTTCTTCTTCTTCCACTTCTACTTCTACTTCTCTTATTATTCTTGTACTTCTTCTTCTTCTTCTTCTTCCTCTTCTTTGTCTTCTTCTTCTTCTTCTTTTTCTTCTTTTACTTCTTCCTGTAAGATTACTTTTTCTTCTTCTTCTTCTTCTTATTCTTCCTCCTCTTCTTCTTCCTCTTCTTCTTCTTCCTCTTCTTCTTCTTCTTCTTTTTCACTCTTCTTCTTTTTTCCTTTTCCTCCTCCTTCTTCTTCTTCATTTTCCTTTTCTTCTTCTTCTTCTTCTTCTTCTTCCTCTCTTCTTCAACTTCTTCTTCTTCTTCCTCCTCTTCTTCTTCATCATCTTATTATTCTTCTTTTCTTTTTCTTCTTCCTCTTTAGTTCTTCTCCTTCTTTCTCTTCTTCTTCTTCCTCTTTATCTTCTTTTTCTTCTTATTCTTCTTCTTCTTCTTCTTTTGTTTCTTCCTTCTCTTCTTCTTCTCCTTCTTCTTCTTCTTCTTCATCTCCTTCTTCTTTTTCTTCTTGTGATCCTCCACCTCCTCCTCCTTCTCTTCTCCTTCCTCTTCTTCTTTTTCTTCTTCTACTTCTTCATCTTCCTCTTCTTCGTTCTCTTCTTCTTCTCATCCTCTTTTACATCTCCTACATCCCTTTTTCTTCTTCTTCTACTTTGGCTTTTACTTTTTCATCTTCTTCTTATTCTTCTTTCCATTCTTCCTCTTCTTCTTCTTCTTTTTCTTCTTCTTCTTTTCTTCTCTTCTTCTTCTTCCTTCTTCTTCTTCTTCTTCTTCCTCTTTGCCTTCTACTTCTTCTTTTTCATCTTTTTCTTCATCCACTTCTTCTCTTCTTCTTCCTCTTCTTCTTCTTCTTCTCTTCTTCCTATTTCTACTTTTTCTTTTTCTTCTTCTTCTTCTTCTTTTACTTCTTCCTCTTCCCCTTCTTCTTCTTCTTATTCTTCTTCCTCTTCTTCTACCTCTTCAACTTCTCCTTCTTTTTCTTCTTCATCTTCTACTTCTTCTTCCTCCTCTTGTTCTTCTACTTCTTCTTTTTCTTCATCATCTTCTTCTTTTTCTTCTCCTTTTTCATCTTATTCTTCTTCTTCATCATCTTTTTCATAATCATCATCATTGTCATCACCATGTTCATCTTCTCCTTCTTATTCTTCTTCCTCTCCTTCTTCTTCTTTTCTTCTTCTCTTTCTCCTTCTTCTTCTTCTTCTCCTTCTTCTTCTTCTTCCCCTTCTTCTTCTTCTTCTCTTCTTCTTCTTCTTCTTCTCTGCTTCTTTCTTCTTCTTCTTCTTCTTCTTCATCTTCTTCTTCTTTGGCTTCTTTTATTCTTCTTCTTCTTCTTCGGCTTCTTCTTCCTCTTCTTTGTCCTCTTCTTCTTCTTCTTTTTCCTTCTTCTTTTTCTTCTTCTTCTTCTTCTTCTTCTTCTTCCTTTTCTTCTTCTTCTTCCCCTTCTTCTTCCTCTTCTTCTTCTTCTTTTTCTTCTTCATCATCCCTCTTCATCTTCTCCTTCTTTTTCTTCATCTTTTTCTTCATCTTCTTCGTCCACTTATTCTTCTTCTTCTACTTCTTTTTCTTC
>JAIUJO010001377.1:30000-35000 GCA_023846275.1 Vanilla planifolia
CCTCCTCAATCTTATTCTTTTGTCCTTCTTCTTTTCTTCTTCCTCTTCTTCTTTTACTTCTACTTCTTTGTTTCTTCTACTTGCTTCTCTTCTTCATCTTCTACTTCTTCCTCTTCATCTTCTACCTATTATTCTTCCACTTTTACTTCTTCTCTTCATCATCACCATCATCTTCTTCTTCCACTACTTCTTCTTCCACTTCTTCATCAACCTCTTCTCTTTGTTCTTCTTCTTCTTCTTCTTCTTCTTCTTCTTCTTCTTGTACTTCCTCTTCTTCTTCTTCTTGTACTTCTTCTTCTTCTTCTTCTTCTTCTTCTCCTTCTTCTTCTTTTTCTCCTTCTCTACTTCTTCCTCTCCCTCTACTTCTTCTTCTTCTTCTTCCTCTTCTTCTTTTCTTCTCTCTTCTTCCTCTTCTTCTTCTTCCACTTCTTCTTCTTCTTCTTCTTTTTCACTCTTCTTCTTTCTCTTCATCCTTATCTTCTTTTTCTTCTTCTCTTTTTACATCTTCTTCTTCCCTTCTTCATTTTCCTCTTCTTCTTCTTCTTCTTCTTTTCCTCTTCTTCTCATCTTCTTCTTCTTCTTCTTCTTCTTATTCTTCTTCTTCTTCTTCCTCCTCCTCTTCTTCTTCTTCTTCTCCTTCTTCTTCTTCTTCTACATCTTCTTCTTCTTCTACATCTTCTTCTTCATGTGATTGTCCTCCTCCACCTCCTTTTTCTTCTCCTTCTTCTACTTCTTCTTCTTTTTCTTCTTTTTCTCTTTTTCATCTTCTTCTTCATCATCTTCTTCTTCTTCTTCTCTTCTTCTTCTTCTTCTTCTTCTTCTTCTTCTTCCGCTTCTTCTTCATCATCTTCTTGTTCTTCTTCTTCTTCTTGTGCTTCTTCCTCCTCCACTTCTTCTTCTCCTTGTTCTTCTTCTTCTACATCTTCTTCTTCTTCTTCTTCTTCTTCCTCTTCTTCTTTTTCTACTTCTTTTTCTTCTTCTTCATCTTCTTCTTCTTCGTCCTCTTCTTCTTCTTCTTTTTCTTCCTCCTTTACATCTTCTACATCCTTTCTTCTTTTTCTTCTTCTTCTTTGGCTTTTACCTCTTCTTCTTCTTCATCATCTTCTTCTTTTTCTTCATCTTTTTCTTCTTCTACTACTTCTACTACTTTTTTTTTCTTCTTCTTCTTCTTCTACTTCTTCTCCTTCTTCATCTTCTACTTCTTCATCTAGTTCTTCTTCTTTTTCTTCTTCTTCTTCTTCTTCTTCTCTCTCTTTTACAACTTTTACTTCCTTTTCTTCTTCTTCTTCTTCTTTCTATTCTTCTTCTTTCTCATCATCATCATCTTCTTCTTCTTCTTCTACTTCTACTTCTTCTTTTTCTTCCTCTTCTTCATCTTGTAGTCCTTCTTCTTCATATTATTCTTTCTCTTCTTTTTCTTCTTCTTCTTCCTCTTCGTCTTCTTATTCTTCTCCTTTTTCATCTTCTTCTTCTTTCTCTTCTTCTACTTCTTCTTCTTCATCCTCTTCTTCTCCTTCTTCTTCTTCTTCTACTTCTTCTTCTACTTCTACTTCTTCTTCTTCCACTACCTCTACTTCTTCTTCTTCTTCTTCTCTTCTTCTTCTTCTTCTTCTTCTTCTTCTTCTTCCTCTTCTTCTTCCTTTCACTTCTTCTTCTTCCTCTTCTCTTCTTCTTCCTTTTCTTCCTCTTTTTTTACATCTTCTTCTTCCACTTCTTTTTCATTTTCATCTTCTTCTTCTTCTTCTTCTTCTTCTTCCTCTTCTAGTTCTTCTTCTTCTTCTTCTTCTTCTTCCACTTCTACTTCTACTTCTCTTATTATTCTTGTACTTCTTCTTCTTCTTCTTCTTCCTCTTCTTTGTCTTCTTCTTCTTCTTCTTTTTCTTCTTTTACTTCTTCCTGTAAGATTACTTTTTCTTCTTCTTCTTCTTCTTATTCTTCCTCCTCTTCTTCTTCCTCTTCTTCTTCTTCCTCTTCTTCTTCTTCTTCTTTTTCACTTCTTCTTCTTTTCCTTTTCCTCCTCTTCTTCTTCTCATTTTCCTTTTCTTCTTCTTCTTCTTCTTCTTCTTCCTCTTCTTCTTCAACTCTTCTTCTTCTTCCTCCTCTTCTTCTTCATCATCTTATTATTCTTCTTTTTCTTTTTCTTCTTCCTCTTTTAGTTCTTCTCCTTCTTTCTCTTCTTCTTCTCCTCTTTATCTTCTTTTTCTTCTATTCTTCTTCTTCTTCTTCTTTTGTTTCTTCCTTCTCTTCTTCTTCTCCTTCTTCTTCTTCTTCTTCATCTCCTTCTTCTTTTTCTTCTTGTGATCCTCCACCTCCTCCTCCTTCTTCTTCTCCTTCCTCTTCTTCTTTTTCTTCTTCTACTTCTTCATCTTCCTCTTCTTCGTTCTCTTCTTCTTCTTCATCCTCTTTTACATCTCCTACATCCCTTTTTTCTTCTTCTTCTACTTTGGCTTTACTTTTTCATCTTCTTCTTATTCTTCTTTCCATTCTTCCTCTTCTTCTTCTTCTTTTTCTTCTTCTTTTTCTTCCTCTTCTTCTTCTTCCTTCTTCTTCTTCTTCTTCTTCCTCTTTGCCTTCTACTTCTTCTTTTTCATCTTTTTCTTCATCACTTCTTCTTCTTCTTCCTCTTCTTCTTCTTCTTCTTCTTCTTCTATTTCTACTTTTTCTTTTTCTCTTCTTCTTCTTCTTTTACTTCTTCCTCTTCCCCTTCTTCTTCTTCTTATTCTTCTTCCTCTTCTTCTACTTCTTCAACTTCTCCTTCTTTTTCTTCTTCATCTTCTACTTCTTCTTCCTCCTCTTGTTCTTCTACTTCTTCTTTTTCTTCATCATCTTCTTCTTTTTCTTCTCCTTTTTCATCTTATTCTTCTTCTTCATCATCTTTTTCATAATCATCATTCATTATCATCACCATGTTCATCTTCTCCTTCTTATTCTTCTTCCTCTCCTTCTTCTTCTTTTCTTCTTCTCTTTCTCCTTCTTCTTCTTCTCCTTCTTCTTCTTCTTCCCCTCTTCTTCTTCTTCTTCTTCTTCTTCTTCTTCTTCTTCTGCTTCTTCTTCTTCTTCTTCTTCTTCTTCATCTTCTTCTTCTTTGGCTTCTTTATTCTTCTTCTTCTTCTTCGGCTTCTTCTTCCTCTTCTTTGTCCTCTTCTTCTTCTTCTTTTTCTTCTTCTTTTTCTTCTTCTTCTTCTTCTTCTTCTTCCTTTTCTTCTTCTTCTTCCCCTTCTTCTTCTTCCTCTTCTTCTTCTTCTTTTTCTTCTTCATCATCCTCTTCATCTTCTCCTTCTTTTTCTTCATCTTTTTCTCATCTTCTTCGTCCACTTATTCTTCTTCTTCTACTTCTTTTTCTTCTTCTAAAGCTTCTTCTTCTTTTTCTTCTTCTTCTTCTCCTTCAACTTCATCTTTGTCTTCTTCTTCTTCCTCTTCTTCTTCTTTGTTTTCTTCATCTTCCTCCCCTTCTTCTTCTTCTTCTTCTTCTTCTTCCTCTACATCTTCTTATCCTTTTTATCCACCTTCTACTTCTTCTTGTTCAACTTTTTCTTCTCTTCTTCTACTTCCTCATCCTCTTCTTCTTCTTCTTCTTCTTCTACTTCTTTTCTTCTACTTAATCCTCTTTGTCTTCTTCTTTCTCTTCTTCTACCTCTTTTCCTTCTTTGCTTCTTCTACTTCTTCTTTTTCTTCATCCACTTTATCTTCTTCTTCTTATTCTTCTTCTTCTAGCTCTTCTATTACTTCTCAAACTTCTTCTTCTTCTCCTCCTCAATCTTATTCTTTTGTTCTTCTTCTTTTTCTTCTTCCTCTTCTTCTTTTACTTCTACTTCTTTGTTTTCTTCTACTTCCTCCTCTCTTCATCTTCTACTTCTTCCTCTTCATCTTCTACCTATTATTCTTCCACTTTTACTTCTTCTCTTCATCATCGTCATCATCTTCTTCTTCCACTACTTCTTCTTCTTCCACTTCTTCATCAACCTCTTCTCTTTGTTCTTCTTCTTCTTCTGCTTCTTCTTCTTCTTCTTCTTCTTCTCTTTCTTCTACTTTTTCTCCGTCTTCTTTTTCTTTTATTTTTGCTTCTTCTTCTTCTTCTTGTTCTTCTTCTTCATCTTCTTATTCTCCTTCTCCTTCTTCTTTTTCTTCTTTTTGTTGTTGTTGTTGTTCTTCTTCTTCTTCTACTTCTTGTTTGTCTTCTTCTTCCTCTTCCTCTTCTTCTACTTCTTCCTCTTCTTCTTCTTCCACTTTCTCTTCTTCTTTGTCATCTTTTTCCACATCTTCTTCCTCTTCTTCTTCTTCCTCTTGTTCTTCTTCTTTTCTTTTTTCTTTTTTCTTTCTTCCACTTCTTCTTCCTCTTCTTCTTCTTCTTCTTCTTCTTCTTCTATCTCTTCTTCTTTTTCCTTTTCTTCTTTTACATCTTCTTCTTTCACTTGTACTTGTTCCTCTGCTGCCTCTTCTTCCTCTTCTTTTTCTTCTTCTTCTTTATCATAAACTTCTTCTTCTTTTGTTTCTTCTTCTTCTTCTTCTTCTTCTTCTTCTTATTCTTCTTCCTCTTCTTCTTCTTCTTCTTTCTTCTTCTTCTTCTTCTTTTTCTTCTTCTTCTTCTTCTAATTCTTCTTCATTTCTTCTCCTTTTATTCAACCATCTACTTCTTATCCTTCTTCTTCTTGTTCTTCTTCTTCTTCTTCTTCTTCTTCTTCCTTTCCTTCTTCGACTTCTTCTTTTTAATCATCTTTGTCTTCTTCTTCTTCTTCCTCTTTTTGTTCATCTTCTTCTTGTACATCTTCTTATTCATCTTCTTATTCATCTTCTACTACTCTTTCTTCTTCTTGTTCTTCTTTTTCTTCTTCTTCTTCTTCCTCTTGTACTTCTTCTTTTCCTTCTTCTTCTTCTTCTTCTTCTTCTTCTTCATCTTGCTCTTCTTCTTTCCTCTTTTTCTTCTTCTTCTTTTCCTTCTTCTTCTTCATCTTCTTCATCTTCTTCCCCTTTTTATCTACCATCTAATTCTTCTCGTTCAT
>JAIUJO010001377.1:87500-92500 GCA_023846275.1 Vanilla planifolia
GCTTCTTCTTCTTCTTCTTTCACTTCTTCTTCTTCTTCATTTTCTTCTTCTTCTTCTTCTTCTTCTTCTTCTTTTTCTTCTCCTCTTTCTTCTTCTTTATCTTCTTCTTCTTCCTTTTCTTCTTCTTCATCATCATCATCTTCTTCTTCTTTCTTTTTTCATCTTCATCTTCTTCTTCTTCCTTCCATTTTTCTTCGACTTCTTGTTCCTCTTCTTCATCATCATCATCATCTTCTTCTTCTTCTTCTTCTTCTTCTCCTTGTTCTTCTTCTTCTACTCCATCTTCCACTTCTTTTTCATCTTCTTTTTGTTCTTCTTCTTCTTCTTGTTTCCCTTCTTCTCCTTATTCTTTTTATTCTTCTTCTTCTTCTTCCCCTTCTTTTTCTTCTTCTTCTTCTTCCTCCTCTTCTTCATTTTCTTCTTCTACTACTTCTATTGCCTCTCATTCTTTTTCTTCTTCTTCTTCTCCTTCTCCTTCTTCTTCTTCTTCCTCCTCTTGCACTTCTTCTTCCTCGTCTTCTTCTTCTTCTCCTTCTTCTTCTTCTTCCTCCTCTCATTCTTCTTCTTCTTCTACTACTATTACTACTACTACTTTTTCTTCTTCTTCTTCTTCTTCTTCTTCTATTATTACTACTACTACTTTTTCTTCTTCTTCTTCTTCTTCATCATCTTATTCTTCTGCCACTACTAGTTCTACGTCCTCTTCTTCTTCTTTGTCTCCTTCTTCTTCTTGTTCTTCTTTTCCCTCTTCTTCTTCTTCTACTTTCTCTAATTCTACCTCTTCTTTGGGTTCTTCTTCTTCTTCTTCTTGTTATTCTTATTCTTCTTCTTCTACTTCTAATTCCTTTTCTTCTTCTTTTTCTTCTTCTTCTTCGTCTTCTTCTTCTTTCACTACTTCTTCTCCTTCTTCCTCCTCTTCTTTCTCTTTGTCTTGTTCTTCTTCTTCTTCTTCTTCCAGTTGTTGTTCTGCTTCATCTTCTTCTTCATCACCATCTTCTTCTTCGTCTTCTTCTTTTTCTTGTTTTTCTTTCTCTTCTTCTTCTCCTTCTTCTTCTTGTTCGTGTTCTTCTTCTTCAACTTCTTCTTCTTCTCCTTCTTCTTTTTCTTCTTCTTCTACTTTTTCTTGTCCTTCTTCTTCTACTACTACTATTACTACTACAACAACTACTACTTCTTCTTCATCTTCTTTTTCTTCTTCTTCTTCTTCTACTACTACAACTTCTTCTTCTTCTTCTTCTTCTTCTTCTTGTTCTTCTTCTTGTTCTTTGCCTTTTTCTCCTCCTTCTTCTTTTGCTTCTATTGCTACTAGTAGTACTACTTCGTCATCATCTTCTTCTCCTTCATCTTCTTCTTTTACTATTACTACTACTACATCTTCTTCTTTTTCTTCTTCTTCTCCTTCTTCTTCTTCTCCTTCTCCTTCTTCTTCTTCTTCCTATTCTTCTTCCTATTCTTCTTCCTCTACATCTTCTTCTTCTTCTTCTTCTTCTTCTTCTTCTTCTTCTTTGACTTCTTCTTCTTCTTCCTTTTCTTCTTCTCCTCCTTCTTCTTCTTCTTTTCTTCTTCTTCTTCTTCTTCCTCTTTTTCTTCTACTTTTTTTCTTCTTCTTTTTCTTCTTATTCTTCTTCTTGTTCTTCTTCTTCTTCCTCTTCCTCTTCTTCATCTTGTCTATTTTTGCTTCCTCTCCTTTGCCTTCTTAATCTTATGCTTCTTCTTCTTCTTCTTCTTCATCTTCTTCTTTTTTTGCTTCTTCTCCTTCTTTGCCTCTCCTTCATCATCATCATCATCATCATCGTCATCTTCTTCTTCTACTTCTTCTTCTTCTTTTTCTTCTTCCCCTTCATCTTTTTCTTCTTCGTCTTCTTCTTCTCCAATTTCATCTTCCTCAGCTTCTTCTTCTTCTACTTCTTCTTGTTCATCTTCCTCTTGTTCTTCTTCTTCCTCTGCTACCACTTCATCTTCTCATTCTTGTTCTTCTTTTTCTTCTTCTTCTTCTTCTTCTTCCTCTTTGTCTTCTTTTTCTTCTACTTCTTCTTCTTCTCTTTTTCTTCTCCATCTTCTTCTTCATCCTCTTCTTCTTGTTTTTCTTCTTATTCTTCTTGATCTTCCACTTATTTTTCTTTGACTTCTTATTCTTCTTCTTCTTCATCTTATTCATCATCATCAGCATCAGCATCATCATCAACTTCTTCTGCTTCTTCTTCTTCTTTTTCTTGTTCTTTTTCTTTTTCATCATCTTTCTCTTCTTATTCTTTCTCTTTTTTCTCTTCTTCTTTTTCTTCTTATTCCTCTACTTCTTCTTCTTCTTCTTCTTCTTCTTCTTCTTCTTTTTCTTCTTTTTCTTCTTCTTCTTCTTCTTCTTCTTCTTCCTATTCTTCTTCCTCCTCTTCTTCTTCTTTTGTTCTTCTTCTTCTTCTTCCTCTTGTTCCTCCTCTTTTTATTATTATTATTATTATTATTATTATTATTTTTATTATTCTTCCCCTTACTCTTCTTCATCTTCTCTAATTTTGCTTTCTCTATTTTGCCTTCTTCTTCATTTTTTGCTTCTTCTTGTTCTTCTTCTTTTTCTTCTTCTTCTTCTTCTTCTACCTCTTCTCCTTCTTTGCCTTTTCTTCATCATCATCATCATCATCATCTTCTTCTTCTTCTTCTTCTTCTTCTTCTTCTTCTTCCCCTTCATCTTTTTCATCTTCTTCTCCTTCTTCTTCTCCTTTTATTCCATCTTCCTCTTCTTCTTCTTCTTTTACTTCTTGTTCATCTTCTTCTTCTTCTTCTTCCTCTTGTTCTTTTTCTTCTTCCTCTACTTCCACTTCTTCTTCTTATTCTTGTTCTTCTTTTTCTTCTTCTTCTTCTTCTTCCACTTTGTCTTCTTTTTCTTCTTCTTCTTCCTCTTCTCTTTTTTCTTCTCCATCTTCTTCTTCTTCCTCTTCTTCTTCTTCTTCTTCTTCTTCTTCCTATTATTTTTCTTTGACTTCTTATTCTTATTCTTCTTCTTCTTTTTATCTTCTTCTTCATCATCATCATCATCTTCTTCTTCTACTTCTACTTCTTCTTCTTCTTCATCTTTCTCTTCTTGTTCTTCTTCTTTTTTCTCTTCTTTTTTTTCTTCTTCTTCCCCTTCTTCATCTTCTACTTTTTCCCTTTCTTCCTCTTCCTCCTCGTCTCCTTCTCCTCCATCTTCTTCTTCTTCCTCTTCTTCGTTTTCTTCTTCTTCTTCTCCTACTTCCTCTCCTTCTTCTTTTTCTTCTCCTTCTCCTTCTCTTACTACTTTTTCTTTTTCTTTTACTCCTTCCTTATTTTGCTCCTCTTCCACTTCTTTTTCTTCTTCTTCTACTTCTCCTTCTTCTTCCACTTCTTCTTCTTCTTCTTCTACTTCTACTTCTTCTTCTTCTTCTTCTTCTTTTTCTTCTTCTTCTTCATATTCTTCTTCTTCTACTACTTCTACTTTCTCCTCTTCTTCTTCTTCTCCTTATTCCTTATCTTTTTCCACTTCTCCTTCTTCTTCTTCTTCTACTTTCTCTCATTCTTCTTCCTCTTCCTCTTCTTCTTCTTCTTAATCTTCTTCTTCTTCTCCTTCTTCTTCATTTTCTTCTTCTTCTTCTTCTTCATCTTCTTCTTCTCTTCTACTTATTATTATTATTCTTGTTCTTCTTCTTCTTCTTCTTCTTCTTCTTCTACTACTTCCTTTTCTTCTTCTTCTTGTTCTTCTTCTTCGTCTTCTTCTTCTTCTTGTTCTTGTTCTTGTTCTTCTTCTTCCTCTTCTTCTAATTCTTCTTGTTCTTCTTATTCTACTTCCTATTGTTCTCTTTCTTCATCTTCTTCTTCTTCATGTTCTTCAACTTCTTCGTCTTCTTCTTCTTCTTTCCTTCTTCTTCTTCTTCTTCTTCTTCTTCTACTTCTTCTTCTTCTACTACTACTTCTTTTTCTCCTTCCATTACTAGTAGTATTACTACTATTATTACAATGACTACTTCTTCTTCGTTTTGTTCTTCTACTTCTACTTCATCTTCTTCTTCTTCTTCTTCTTCTTCTTCTTCATTTTCTTCTTCTTCTTCTTCTTCTTCTACTTCGTCTCCTCCTTGTCCTTCTTCTCCTCCTTTTTCTTTTTCTTTTTCTTCTTCATCTTCTAATTATAATTCTTCCAATTCTTCTATTTCTTCTACTTTATCTTTTTCTTCTTCTTCTTCTTCTTCTTCTTCTCCATCTTCTCCTTCTTCTTCTTCTTCTTCTTATTCTTCTACTTCTTTTTCTTCTTCATCTTCTTCTTCTCCCTCCTCTTCTTCCACGTCTTCTTCTTTTTCTTCTTCTTCTTGTTCCTGTTCTTCTTCCTCTTCTACTTCTTCCTCCTTTTCTTCTTCTTCTTCCCCTTCTTCGTAATCCTCTTGCTCACCTTGTTCATCTTCTTCTTATTATTATTATTCTCTTTCTTCTTCCTCTTCTTCTTCTTCTTCCTCTTCCTCTTCTTCTTCTTCTATTTTTGCTTCTTCTCATTCTTTGTCTTTTTCTTCATCTTCTGCTTCTACTTTTTCTTCATCTTCTTCTTCTTCTTCTTCTTCTTCTTCTTTCGGTTCTTCATCTTCTTTGTCTTTTCTTCTTCTTCTTCTTCTTCTTCATTTTCATCTTCCTCTTCTTCTTCTTCTTCTTCTTCTTTATCTTCTTCTTCTTCTTCTCCTTCTACTTCTTCTACTTCTTCATCTTCTTCTTCCTCTTTGTTTTCTACTTATTTTTCTACTTCTCCTTCTTCCTTTGCTTTTGCTTCTTCCTTTCCTTTTTGTTCTTCTTTTTCTTTATCTTCTTCTTGTTCTACTTCTTCTTCTTCTTCCACTTCTTCTTCTTCTTCTTCTTCTTCTTCTTCTTCTTCTTCCTCCTCTTTTTCATCTTCGTCTTCTCCATCTTCTCCTTCTTCTTCCTCTTCTTCATCTTCTTCTTCTTCTTCTTCTTTATCCTCTTCTTATTCTTCTTCTTTTTCCTCTTTTTGTTCTTTTTCTTCTTCTTAT
>JAIUJO010001377.1:105000-107500 GCA_023846275.1 Vanilla planifolia
AAGAAGAAGAAGAAGAAGAATGAACAAGTAGAACAAGAAGATGAAGAATTAAAAGAAGTGGAAAAAGACAAAAGCTTCAAAATAGTAGAAGAAAAAGAAGGATAAGAAGTGGAAGAATAGGAAGATGAAGTAAAGGAAAAAGAATAAGAAGAAGAAGAAGAAGGAGAAGAAGGAGAAGAAGTAGAAGAGGAAGAAGAAGAAGAAACAAGAAAGGAAGATGAAGAAAAAATAAAAAGAAGAAGACGAAGAGGAAGAAGAAGAAGAAGAAAGAAGAAGAAGAGGAATAAGAAAGAATAAGAAGAAGAAGCAGAGGTAGTGGAAAGAACGAAGAAGAGGAAGAAGATAGAGAAGAAGAAGAAGTAAAGGAGGAGAAGAACAACGAGAAGAAGAAGGAGAAGAAGATAAGAAGAAGAAGAAGAAGAAAAGAGAAGAAGATGGAGAAGAAGAAGAAAAAGAAGGAGAAGGAGAAGATGGAGCAGAAGCAAAACTAGAAGAAGGAGAAGATGAAGAAGAAGAAGAAGGAGAAGAAGAAAGAAAGAGAAGAAGGAGAAAAAGGAGACAAAGAAGAAGGGGAAGAACAAGACGAGGAACAAGACATAGAACATGAAGAAGAAGAAGAAAAAAGAAGATGAAGAAGAAGAAAAAGAAGATGAAGAAGAAGTAATATTAGAGGAACAAAAAGAAGTGGAAGTTGATAGTAATGAAGAAGACAAAGAAGAAGAAAATGATGAAGTGGAAGAGGACAAATAAAATTAGAAATAAAAGAAGAAGAAGAAGAAGGATCAAAAGAAGAGGAAGAAAAAGAAGTAGTAGAAGAAGAAAATGATGATGATGATGATGATGATGAAGAAGAAAAAGAATAAGAAGAAGAACAAAAAGTAGCAGAAGGAGAATGAAGAAGTGGAAGAAGCGGTAGACAAAGAAGAGGAAGAACAAGAAGAAGAAGAAAAAGAAGAAGAATAAGAAGTAGAAGAGGAAGAAGAGAGAAGAAAGAAGAAGAAGATGAAAATGAAGAAGAAAAAAAAAGAAGAAGAAGAAGGAGAAGAAGAAGAAGAGGAAGAAGAAGGAGAAAGAGGAGGAGAAGAAAATAGAGGAGAATAAGAAGAAAACGAAGAAGGAGAAGAAGAAAAAAAAAAGGAGAAGAAGAAAATGAAGAATGTGAAGAAGAAGAACAACAATAAGAAGTAGTAGAAGAAGAAGAGTAGAAGTAGAAAAAGATAGAAGAAAGAAGTGGAGGAAGAAGAAGAAGAAGAAGTAGAAGAAGAAGAAAAAGTACAAGGGAAAGAAGAAGAAACAAGAAGTAGAAGAAGAAGAAGAAGATGATGAAGAAGAAGAAGTACAATAAGAAGAAGAAGAAGAAGAAGAAGAAGAAGAAGAAGAAGAAGAAAGGGAACAAGAAGAGGAGCAAAAGAAGAAGAAGATGAAGAAGAAATATGAAGAAGAAGAAGAAGAAAAAGAAGAAGAAGAGGAAGTGGAAGAAGAAGAAGAAGAAGAGAAGAAAGAGAAGAAGAAGGAGAAGAAGGAGAAGAAGGAGAAGAAAAAGAACAAGGAGAAGAAGAGGGAGAAGAAGGAGAAGAAGGAGAAGGAGGAGAAGAAGGAGAAGAAGAAGAAGAAGAAGAGAAAGACAGAGAAGAAGAAGAAGAAAAAGAAGATGGAGAAATAGAAGAAGTAGTAGAATAAAAAGAAGGAAAAGTTGAAGAAGAAGAAAAAGAAGGAGAAGAAGAAGATGGAGAAGGTGAAGCAGACGAAGTAGATGAAGAAAAGAAAAAGAACAAGAAGAAGATGAAGAAGAAGAAGAAGAGGAAGAAGAAGAATATGATGATGATATGGAAGAAGAGAAGAGGAAGAAGTTGAAGAGGAAGAAAAGGAAGAAGAAGAAGAGGAAGAAGTAGAAGAAGACGAAGATGAAGTAGTAGAGGAGGAGGTGGAAGATGAAGAAGTGGACGAAGAAGAAAAAGTAGAAGAGGTTGAATAATAATAATAATAATAATAATAATAATAAAAATAAAAAAATAAATAACAACAATAATAATAATAATAATAGTAATAATAATAATAATAAGAAAAAGAAGGAGAAGAAGAAGAAGAAAAAGAAGAACGAAAAGAAGAAGAAGAACAAGAAGTAGAAGAAGAAGAAGTACAAGCAGAAGAAGGTGAAGAATAAGTTGAGGAATAAGAAGAAGAAGAAGAAGAGAAAGAACAAGAGAAAGAAGAAGTAGTAGAAGAAGAAGAAGAACTACAGCAAGAATAAGAACAATAAGAAGAAGAAGTAGAAGAAGAAGAAGAAGAACAAAGGGAAGAAGAAGAGGAGCAAAAAATAAGAAGCTGAAGAAGAAGAAGAAGAAGAAGAAGAAGAAGAAGACGAAGAGGAAGAAGAAGAAAAGCAAGAATAAGAAGAAGAAGATGTTGAAGAAGAAGAGGAAGAAGGAGGAGGAGGAGAAGGAAATAGAGGAGAAGAAAGACAACAAGAAGAAGACAAAGAAGAAAATGAAGAAGAACA
>JAIUJO010001377.1:130000-132500 GCA_023846275.1 Vanilla planifolia
ATAATAATAATAATAATAATGAGAAGATGGAGATGAAGAAGAAGAAAAAGGAGAAGCAGAAGAAGAAAAAGAAGTCGAAGGAGAAGATGAAGAAGGAGAAGAAGTAGAAGAAGGAGAAGAAGAAGAAGAGGAAGATGAAGAAGAAGAAAAAGATGGAGAAAGAGAAGAAGAAGAAGAAGAAGAAGAAGAAGAAGAAGAAGAAGAAGAAGAAGAAGAAGATGAAGCAAAAGATGAAGCAAAAGATGAAGAAGAAGAAAAAGAAGGAAAAGAAGAGGTTGGAGAAGAAGGAGATGAAGTAGATTAAGAAAAAGAAAAAGAAGAAGAAGAAGTGGTAGAGGAAGAAGAAGAATATGGTGATGATTATGATGATGATGATGATGTGCAAGAAGAAGATAAGGAAGAAGATGAAGAGGAAGAAAAGGAAGAAGAAGAAGAGGAAGAAGAAGAAGAAGAAGAGGAAGAAGACGAAGTAGAAGAGGAGGTGAAAGTTGAAGAAGAAGAAGAAAAGGATCAAGAAGAAGAACAAGGAGGAGAAGAAGATGACGAAGAATAAGAATAAGAAGAAGAAGAAGAAGTAGAAGTAGAAGAAGATGAAGAACAACCAGACGAAGAAGAGGAAAAAGAAGAAAATCTTGAGGATGAGGAAGAAGGAGAAGAAGAAGGATAGGAAGAAGAAGAAGAAGAAGTAGAAGAAGAAGAGGAGAAGAAGAAAAAGAAGAAGAAGAAGAAGAAGAATAGGAAGAACAAGAAGAAAAGGAAGAAGTAGAATAAGAATAATAATAATAATAATAATAAGATGAAAAAGAAGAACTAGAAGAAGAGGAAGAGGGAGTGGAAGAAGAAGAATTAGAAGAAGATGGCGAAGAACAATAAGTGGAAAAAGAAGTAGAAGAGGAGGAAGAAGAAGAAGAAGAAGAAGGAAAAGAAGAAGATGAAGAAGAAGAATTAGAAGAAGAAGAATAAAAAGAAGAATAATAAGAAGAAGAAGAATAAGAAGAAGAAGAAGAAAAGAAGTAGAAGAAGAAGAAGAAGAAGAAGAAGTAGAGGAATAAGAAGGGATAGAAGAAGAAGAAGAAGAAGTAGAGGAATAAGAAGGGATAGAAGAAGAAGAAGAAGAAGAAGAAGTAGAGGAAGAGAAAGAAAAGGAAAATAAAGAAGAATAAGAGGAGAGGAAGAAGAAGAAGCAAAAAAGATAAAAGAAGAAGACGAAGAAGATGACGAAGATGATGATGATGATGATGATGATGATGATGAAGAAGAAGATGAAGAAGAGGAAGAGAAAGAAGAAGAAGAAGAGATAGAAGAAGTAGAGGAAGAAGAAGAGGAAGAAGAAGATGAGGAGGAATAATAATAATAATAATAATAATAATAAGAAGAGGAAAATAAAGAAAAGGAAGAAGAAGCGGAAGAGGAAGAAGAAGAACATAAAAACGAAGAAGAAGAAGAAGAAATATAAGTAGTAGAAAACCAAGAAGAATGAGAAGAAGAAGAAGAAGAAGAAGAAGAAGAAGAAGATGAAGAAGAAGAAAATAAAGAAGAAGAAAAAGAAGAAGAAGTAGTAGCACTAGTAGAAGTAGTAGTATAAGAAGAAGAAGAAGAAAAAAAGAGGAAGAAGAAGAATAAGAAGAGGATGAAGAAGAAGAAGAAGAAGAAGAACTGGAAGAAGAAGAAGTAGAAGAAGAAGAAGAAGAAGAAGAAGAAGAAGATGAAGAAGAAGAAAAGGAAATGAAGAAGAAGATGATGAAAAAGAAGAAGGGAAGATGAAGAAGAAGAAGAAGAAGAAGAAAAAAGAAGAAGGAGAAGAAGGAGAAATTGAAGAAGAAGAAGAAGAAGAAGAAGAAGAAAAGGAAGAAAAGAAGAAGAAGAAGTGGAAGAAGAAGAAGAAGAAGAAGCAGAAGAAGAGGCAGAAGATGAAGAAGAAGATGTAGAAGAAGAAGTAGTGGTAGTAAAAGAAGAAGAAGAATAAGAAGAAGAAGACGATGAAGAAGAAGAAGATGATGAAGAAAATGAAGAAAAATAATGAGAAAAAGAAGAAGAAGAGGATGAAGAACAAGAAGACAAAAAAGCAGTAGTAGAAGAAGAAAAAGAAGAAGATGAAGGAGAAGAAGAAGAAGAGGAAGTGAAAGAAGAAGTAGAAGTTGAAGTAAAAGATGAAGAGGAAGAAGAAGAAGAGCACGATGAAGAAGAAGAAGAAGAAGAAGAAGAAGAAAAAGAGTTAGAAGAAGAAGAGAAGAAGTAGAAGAAGAAGATAAAGAAGAAGAAAATGAAGTAGTAGAAGTAGAAAAAGTAGAAGAAGAGGTAGAATTTGAAGAAGGACAAAGAGAAGGAGGAGGAGGAGGAGGAGGAGGAGGAGAAGAAGATGAGGGAGAAGAAGAGAAAGAAGAAGAAGTGCAAGAAGAAGAGGAAGAAGAAGAAGAGGAGGAAGAAGAGAAAGAAGAAGAAGAAGACGAAGAAGAAGGGGATGAACAAGATGAAGCAAAAAATGATGAAGAAGAATATA
>JAIUJO010001377.1:140000-160000 GCA_023846275.1 Vanilla planifolia
GGTTTGCAAGCTTGATTTGCCAGAATCCTGATTTGGCATCAAATTTGCTATAGTATTTAGCACCTTGAATTTGTTTAATTAAGTGTTCGGTTGTTTGTATAAAACATCCATCAAATTTTGTGCAAGAGTTTAACTTGCGATAGTTTATGACCATTTGAGCTTTGCTGAATTTTGTGCAAGGGTTTAACTTGTAATAGATTATGATCATTCGAGTTTTGCCCCATTTTATTTCTGCATGATTCCATACTATAAAAACTAGAGATGAATGTGAGTGTGCCTCTTTTGTATTAATTGTAAATTTAACAATTCGTGCATTTGACTGTTAAATTCTTGTTTATCTAATGGAGAAACCATTATATTATTTACTCGTATATTGGTATTTTGATATTGTTCTAAAAGTTCAATAAAACAATAGCGAGGGGATTTATCAAACCATTTTAAGGGATCATTAGAATATAAAGGTTCTAATAATTTATACATAGTTTCTTCAAAAGGTGAGACATTAGGAAGATATTAGGTATATATAGGATGTGTAAATGTATTTGCATCAATTAAAGAGGTGGTTTTGGAAGTTACACCACGTTGGGCTACAGGGGTAAAATAAGGAGCAATACAAGTAGGGAGAGGGATACGAGGAACAGAGTGTCCATCAAAAGTAAAAAAGTGAGTATTAAAAGGAGCAAAATGGTAGAGGTTATCTAAACTAATTAAACAATCAGTGTTAAATTCAAGAGGCAATAAAGCAAAGCTAAACTAATAACATGTATGTGTATTATAAATATTGGGGATGGAGTTAGAAAGAATGTCAACCTTATGGGTAATTGGTACCTACCTACCCATAAAATCTATAAGATAATCATCATAATTTAGTTTTTCATTCTATTATGACCTAGTAAAATCAACAATTAGTAAAGAAACTAGTGATTCTATTGAAACTTGTTTTCCTTATTGTTGTAGTAGTTTTTAGCATTCTATTTGATTATTTTGTTTAAAATTGGTTAAACTTGATAAAGGATTCCCCTCCCAATATGAAGTAGCAAATTGTATATATTAGGATACATTCATTATAGGGGGAAGCATAAATATGGTACCTTTTATTTTTTGAGTCCATTCTACACAATATTCTTTTACTCTTTTGTAAGGGATATATGATCAATGTTGAGAGTTAATCCACATGTATTAGAATCACGTTTCTCTTCTACATTTCTATTTTTATTTTTGTAGAATGAATGCCAATCAGAGCGTTTTCCATAATTTGACATGGTCGAATAAGACGGTGTAGTATGAACTGTTTGTTCCAAATTATCACCTTGAGATTCTCTCATATCGACTTCAGGAGTAGAGTGAAGTGGAGGATTTTGGGGTGGTTGTGGTACAAAACCCAAAGGACCAAGGAGATATAGAGTAGGTTCTATTACTTTCTCATCTTTCCATCTTAATGTTATAATTATTTTCTAGGTGATTTTTATAAAAATCTATAACTTCGTGATTTTTTTCATAGAAGGTATAGATTTGTTCCTTAGAAATTTCACTAGAGAGTTCCTTTTTTTGTAACTCTAGAAATTCTAAATAAAAAGATTTATCAAGTTGTTGTAGATCCATAATAATAATTGATGATTTTAATTTAACCATGATATTTGGTTCCTATATGAAGGAATTGTGTGTTATATTTTTGCTCTAAATTTTGGAGCTTATCTTTGATTTCTTTTAATAGATCTACAATATAATTTAAAGATTCCTACTAAGGCAGGGTTATTTTCTATTATGGTAGGTAAATGGATTATGTATTCATAATCCTGAAGACTTTCTTTGAGAGGGCACTGAAACATATTATCAGGAATTAAGATTGTTTTCATAGTTTTTAAGCGTTTGTGTTTTCTTATTATTAAAGAAGTTTGTACGAAGAGTTTGGATTGTTTAAGGGACTTGTTCTTGTTTTTTTATTATATTTCTACTTTGACCCATTATTTTATGGTACATCTACCCTTCCAAAACCTCAAAGTTCTCGCGATTTTTTGGGGTAAGTTAGGAATTTTTACACTGACCACCCTCCCTAGTAAGCGACTTCATAAAATAAGAGCACAGCTATGCTTCATTTCCTACATCATAGCGTAAAGAAATATAAAAACCTAAGAAGAAGAAGAAGCTTAAATCAATCTAACTCATTTTACAAACAAGTTTAATAATAAGAGAACACAAACTAGAGATTATTCAAACATAGGAAACCTTACAAGCATAAGAAATAAAAGTTACAGGTCTGTGGAGCACTAGGCTCTGATACCAATTTTTGCAACACGCTTAAACTTCTTAAACTTCACTCACACTTCACAACAAACAGTAGAGAAACACACAAAACAAGAGAGCTAGAAAGAAAAAGAGATGATTTTTTCTGTTGCCCCTCCAGTTAGGAAGGTAAGGTCATTTATAGACCTGTTCCTTAGCAAAGAAGAAATCTCTTATTGATGTCTGCCGACAATAGTAGGTGGGTAGGAATAAAGCACCTCCTTTTTTGTAGTGCATCATTATGATGGCGCAATATGAGCTGGAAAAATCTTTAAGCTATAACTTTGCCTACTGTTGGGTCCACTGGGTCCACCATGCTTTTTAATTAGTGAGTGCAAGGGCTTCTATTGTGTCCTCATCTAATTCATTATCAGTATTATGCCCTTTTGTTTATGGGGTCAAAAATTCATCTTTGGCCGATTGTCCGATTTTTCATAATTGTAACTTTTTTAGGAAAATCTTCATTTTTCTTTCATTTTGGGAAAGTTCTTCGGTTTCTAAGGCTAATGTATCCAAGAAACAAATAGTTTTTCCACAGGATACTTGTTTAGCCAAATATTTAATCCCAAAATTTAATTTATGGAAAAAACCTTGAGTCGCAAACCATCTAGCCTCTTCTTCATTAAAGCTGCTGTCCATGAATTCGTCAAGTTAGGGGGTTATGTTTCTCAGACTAACATCTAAAGTTTTACTGTTGAGTAAAGGTTTATGTATTATCTTTCCTCCTAAATGGACCAAATTTTAAAAGAAAAAGTAGTGCTAAACTTGTTGGCATACTTTTGAAAGCAATTTTTGCAGACATCTGGGATTAATCCTGTACAATCTTCAGGATGGTTGGTATTAACGTAAACTACATGATCAATTCCCTTGTGTAAATGGGTTTGATAGCGAGGTATCTCGTTGAAGCAAGCAATAATCCTTGGACTTTCGACTAAAGAATCATAACAAACTTCTTTGTTGAGAAATAGTTGCTTGATATTGGTCTCTTCGAGTTGTTTAAAAAACAATAGTAATTTTTCTTCGTTCAGGATTTGTTGCTGGTATAGTTGAAGCATATTTTGCACTATAATCTCTGCTTCAGGTTTTCTTGTCTGTTCATTTCTAATGTTAAATTGGATGAGTAGACCAAGGAAGTCTTTGATGCATATTTGTAGAAGATCTGAAGTTTGGATTTTCTCAAAAATATCTAAGAGAGCTTCAATTTGTCCTCCTATACTATCATATAGCTCTGTAGTATTTATTTCTTCAGAAGTGATTGTATTCATATTAATTTTGAATTCCCAATATTTTTCAAAATTTTTAGAATTTTTGCTTATATCTGTCTCAGATGAGATGATAGGAAAATCCTTATATTTGTTGATTACTAATAATCAAATTGCATCGTTGGGTCTGATTAAATAATCCTAATCTTCTAAATTGGTGTTTTCAATTAGAATAGTAGGTGCTTGATAAGACATGGTTATTATCCAAATAGGTAATAAAGATATTTTTTAGTATGATATGGATGTTATGTATTATCTCATAATATCTATTCCCCTTCTTTTAAATCTTGTTTTTTAAATATACACACATATTTTTGAGCATATGCAAAGAAATATAGAATTAAAGGGAGATGATGATTTAATATCCATTAGTTTTTTTAACAAGAAGAAAATAGATAAATTAAAAACCAATATCCAAAAATGAAATGCCTACACATAGGTATGATCCAACTAAAAATCACTGCTCTATTTCGAAGCAAAATAGATACACCCATAATGATTGTTTGCAAGGATGAACGAATCATAAACAATCCATTAAGTAGCATTATTGGAGGTGCTAAATTCAATCTTGCTAATATATTATTCTAGATAAATATACATCCTAATTTTTATATAAGTTGAGACAATCAAAATGTTGAAAAGACTTGTACATTATCAATTAGCTTAAAAGGTATGCAATTATTACTGGGATCTAAAATCCTAAGAATACAATGGGAACATTGTATGGCTCTAAATGATACTTCCACATTTAGATCTATAACTCCTAATAATTTTGTAAAACTCTTTAATATTGGCAATGAAAACACCATTCAACCAAAAGTCATAGACATACGACATCTAAAACTTGATAATGACATTCATCGTTTTGTAAAAATCTTAAAACCTAAGGTTCAAATACTTGTTGAATATTTTATTATCTCTGGTAAAACAATTTCAACAATTATCAAAAACACTATAAATCAAACATCTTCTACCCTAAATCTTCCTCGACATTATGAAGAAGGTGAATCTTTTGAATCAATGGAAGCTCGATCGAGTATTCATATTCCTGTAAGAGATCTTGCAGAAGGACGTACTCTACACCTTCTCAAAAATAAAAAATATATTACCTCATCATAAATGGATTTAAAAAAGGCCCAATTACATATTTATCATCGAATCACTATACCTCTTTCTGATTTTGAGGATGTAACCATTCATGCCTTAGTATATACTTGAGCTGAGGCTAGTTTACTCCAACTTTTTATCCTTAAACAATTGTGGTTACCTTTAAAATCTAAAACATCTCTTACAGATTTTATTGGTAGGCAGGTACCAATTACCCATAAGGTTGCCAATCTTTCTATCTCCATCCCTGATATTTATAATACACATACATTTTATCAGTTTATCTTTGCTTTTTTACCTCTTGACTTTAACACTGATTGATTAATTGGTTTAGATAACCTCCGCCATTTTGCTCCTTTTAACACTCACTTTTTTACATTTGATGGACACTCTATTCCTCGTATCCCTCTCCGTGCTCGTATTGCTCTTTATTTTACCCCTACAGCCCAGTGTGGTGTAACTTCCAAAACCACCTCTTTAATTGATGCAAATGCATTTACACATCCTATATATACCTACAATCTTCCAAATATCTCACCTTTTGAAGAACCTATGCATAAATTATTAGAACCTTTATATTCTAATGATCCCTTAAAATGGTTCGATAAATCCCCTCGCTATTGTTTTATTGAACTTTTAGAACAATACTAGAATAACAATATACGAGTAAATAGTATAATAGTTTCTCCATTAGATAAACAAGGATTTAACAATCAAATACAGCAACTGTTAAATTTACAATTAATACAAAAGAGGCACAACTCATATTCCTCTCTGGCTTTTATAGTATGGAATCATGCAAAAATACAACACGACAAAACCTGAATGATCATAAACTATTGCAAGTTAAACTCTTGCACAAATTTGGATGATATTTTATACCAACTGTCGAACACTTAATTAAACAAATTCAATGTGCTAAATACTATAGCAAATTTGATGCCAAATCAAGCTTGCAAATCAAACATCAATAGAGCTAACTTTCTTTAGTTGTCCACAAGGTCATTTTGAATAGCTTGCCATGTCATTTGGCTTGAAAAATGCACCCCAAATATTCTAGAAATGGATTAATTCCAATTTTGGACATCTACCTTATGTCATTGCCTATATCAACAATATACTTGTTTTTTCTCAAACAGAGGGAGAACATAAAGCTCACCTTTTACACGTTATCAAGATAATGCTAAACCATGATATTATCTTATGTACAAAGAAGAACAAATTAATTAAAATAGAAATCGACTTCCTAGGAAAACAAATAAAAAAAAAGTCAAATATAATTACAAGACCATATCTATACCAAAGTAAAAGAGTTTCCCAAAATCTTTACCAGTTTAAAAAAACTGCAAAGTTTTTTAGGCCTTTTAAACTATGGATTACAGTTCATGCCTATACTAACCTAAACAATCAAAGCATGACAAAACAAATTAGCTACCAATCAAGCTAAATACAAACTAATAAATGACGAACAACCTCGTTGCTAAAATATCGAGAAAATTTCCATTTCTTTAACTTCAGAAGAACTAAAGGAAATAAAACAAATTAAAGAATTTGTTACAACAAAACAAATTCTATATTTTCCAACAAAAGATGAACATGTCATCTTACAAACAGCTGCCTCTGACTTCTTTTGGTCTGGAGTTCTAATAACCGATACAAATGAAATAGTAGCCTATACATTAGGAAAATTTATAAAGACCCAAAGAATATGCTACATATAATAAAGACTTAGTGGCCATAAAATTAGCCATTAAAAGTTTAAAAATTTATTTACTCCATAGAATGTTTACCACAGAAATAGATAATAAATGTGTAGTCAATTTTTTTTCAAAAAAAGACTATTAATAATACAGAAGAAAATCTTAGATGCATACGTCTTGCCTTATAATTAGAAATATTTAATTATAATATTAAATATATTTTTGGCTTTACTAACATTGTGCCTAATTATCTTAGCTAACCATGAATGAAGAAGAGTTATAGTTTTTAAAATATTTTGTTCAGAAACTGAAGTGTTCTAGGGAATTCACTATCGTAATCCCCGAGAAAGCAAAGGCTGAACAAGCCAAAATCTCCAAGGCTCAATTAGCTGAAGCCCAACAGGCTAACTCGAAAACTCCAAAGGTCGAACATACTCAAATTAAGAAAGGCATAGCCAAACTAGCCAAAATATTGGTAAAACAAAAAAATCCTATGACAGGCAATAATATGGTACAAAAAAGAAAGACATTTGCTTCTACCATAACTAAGGATTGGGACAACAAAGACTTACAGACGATAGATCCTGAGGTTTTTTGAGAAAATCAATGGATGTTTTAAAGCTATCCAAAGCATTGAATGGAGATATACCAATTACTAGCTAACTCAAATTGAAAAAAGCTATCTTCTTCTCAAACAATAGCAATTGGCACAACAAGCTCGAGAAGAAAGCTACAAAAAATCTTTGGAAAATTTGCTCTCCAGATCTTCTACAACACAATAAAAGGCCACACAAAGTCTAGAAGAACAACTTAATCAAGTAGAAGCTCTCTCAGATATTTTTGAGAAGATCCAAACTTCAGATCTTCTACAAATACGCATCAAAGTCTTCCTTGGTCTACTCATCGAATTCAACATTAGAAATGACCAGACAAGAAAACTTGAAGCAGAGACTATAGTGCAAGATATGCTTCAACTATACCAGCAACAAATCTTGAACGAAGAAAAATTACTATTGTTTTTTAAACAACTCGAAGAGACCAATATCAAACAACTATTTCTCAACGAAGAAGTGTATTATGATTCTTCTATCGAAAGACCAAGGATTATTGCTTGATTCAATGAGATACCTCACTATCAAACCAATCTATGCAAGGGAATTGTTCATGAAGTTTACGTTAATATCAACATCCTGAAGATTATGTAGGAATTATCCTAGATGTCTACAAAAATAGCCTTCAACAGTATGCCAACAAGTTCAATACTATTTTTGTTTTTAAATTTGGTCTATTTGGGAGGAAAGAGAATACATAAACCTTTACTCAACAGTACAACTTTGGATGTTAGTCCGAGAAACATCAACCCCCAACCTCAACAAATTAAAGGCCAATAGCTTTATTGAAGAAGAGGTTAGATGGTTAGCAGCTCAAGCTTTTTTTCATAAATTAAATTTTGAGATTAAATATTTGGCTAAACAAGTATCCTATGAAAAGCATATTTGTTTCTTGTATACATTAGCCTTAGAAACCGAAGTACTTTCCCAAAAGGAAAGAAAAATGAAGATTTTCCTAAAAAACTTAAAATTAGGGAAAATCAAACAATCTGCCAAAGATGAATTTTTTACCGATAATGAATTAGATGAGGAGAAATTTGGAAGCCCTTGCACTCACTGATTAAAAAGCATGGTGGACCAGGTGGACCCAATAGTAGGCAATCATACAGCTCAAAGATTCTTCCAGCTCACCATCATAATGGCGTACTACAAAAAAGGAGGCACTTTATTCCTACCCACCTACTATTGTCAGTAGACATCAATAAGAGATTTCTTCTTCGCTAAGGAAGAGGTCTATAAATGACCTTACCTTCCCAACTAGAGGCATAGTAAAAAACTCCTCTCTCTTTCTTTCAATAAAGACAATATTTAACCCCCCAAATGTTCGAGAGTTCTCAAAAGATCTTACAAGTCAAAACGTTAGTTAGAAAGAAAAGCCAAGCGGGTCTAATTGAAAAGGGCAAAACAATTGACTCAACCATCACTAAAGATTGGTACAATAAAGCTCTAAAGGATACGAATTCTGAATTCTATGATAAAATCTGTTGCTGTTTTAGAGCTCTCCAAGCCAGCGATTGTCGTTCTGCCAATTATTGGCTTACCCAAATAGAAAAAACTTATCTGGCTGAAAAACAGCTTCAGTCAGAACAATCATCTTGGGAACTTTGCCACAAAAATAAACTAGAGTTACTATTATCAAGATCTACTACTTCTAAGTCAGCTACCTTGCTAACAGTGGAAGACGAGCTGAGAAATAGAGATTCTCTTCCACAAATCTTTTCAACATTCCAAACAGCAGATCTGATTCACTTCAGCATAAAAGATTTTTTTTTACTCTAATACAACAGTTCAACATTAAAATAGAAGAAGTTCAAAAACTTGAGGCTGAAGTAACTGTTTAGGAAATACCACAACTCTATCAACAAAATATTTTTTAGAAGAAAAATTACTCTTGTTCTTCAAATAGCTAGAAGAAACTCATATCAAGCAGCTCTTTCTAAATCAAGAGGTTTTCTATTATATATCATCCTAAAATCCTCGCATTGTTGTTTGTTTCAACAAAATCCCCAAATGTCATCAACATCTATGGAAAGGTATAGTACATGAAGTTTATGTCAATGCAAATATCTAGAAGATTACACAGGTTATATTCTAGATGTATGCAAAAATAGCCTCTTAGCTTATGCCGACAAATTTTCAACAATATTTGCCTTTCGGATTTAGACTATTTGGGAAGAATGAGATTACATAAATCTACATTTAGTGGTTCAAGTATGGATGCTGGTACAAAATATAGACGCCCCTCTTATTTTTGAAGAATTTAATGCCAACCTATTTACTGAAGACATATCAAGGCGACATGCTGCCATGGACTTCTTCCAAAAAATCACTTTTAACACCAAATATTTTGCAAGGAATTCCATTGTGAAAAAATAGTATTCTTCCTAGACACATTGGCATCTAAAACAAAAGATTTATCTCAACGAGAATAAAAATTAAAAACTTTCCTAAAGTCCCTAAAATTAGGAAAGATTGGACAGACTATTAAAGATGAATACTATGAAAGCACTTGCCTTAATAGATTAAAGCATGATGGGACCTACATGGACCATAAAAACAACAACAGCACATGCAAAATACAGACGATTTAACCACTATTATACGAAAAGTAAATATGCATCAACTAAAGCCAATGCTTTATTCTCCACCCATGGAAATAATGATGCACTAATAAGAGTACTTTTGCTTCACCCTTAAGGCAGAAGGATTATAAATAGCCTTCAAACCCAATAGGGAAGGCATTTGAAAAATATTGCAAGCTTTGATTTGTAGTTCTGAGTGTCTTGTAAGAGTATTTTAAGTGTTTTCTTCATTATTATGAGTGCTTCTAAGTTGTTTCTCAGTGTATTCGTCATGGTGAAAAACTGGTATCATAGCCTAGGTGCTCACATATGTAAGTTCTACGTGTTTCTCTACTGTATGTTTATTTTCTTTATGAATAATTAAATGTTTTACTTTGTGTCTTAATAATCTCTTTGTTTGTGCAATGGGTTAGCTTTGTTGTATTACTTTTGGCTGTATTTTTGGAATTTTATTTACGTTTTGAGGTAGGAAATGAATCAAAGCTATGTTCTTTTTGTTTGAAGTAATCTATTAGGGATGGTGGTTTAGATAAGATTACCTAACTTCCCAAAGTAAATCACGGGAAAACCCTAGAGGTTTTTGGAAGGATAGATGTAGCCAAACAAAGAAAGGTCAAATCAGAAAATACAAAACAAACAGAAAAAAGTAATTCGAAAGAAATTTATTCTACAAACTTAGATATTATGATGGCACAAAGACTTAAACATTATGAAAAAAATCTTAGTTCCTAATGACACTTATCACTATCAAGTTTTTAATACCCAAGATTATGAACATATAATCTATTTACTTACTATAGTAGGACAAGATCCTACCATAGTAAGAATTTTAAATTTTATAGAGAATCAATTAAAAAAATCAAAGATAAAATTCAAAAACTTGAAAATAATAAACAACCTGTTACTATAACCTTAATGTTCCATTATAATGGAACAAAATTAACCAAACATTAAATGGTTAAATTACAATTAAACAATTATATTATGGATTTACAAAAATTAGATAAATCAGTTTATTTGAAGTTCTTAGAACTTCGAAAACAAGAACTAATTACAGATACTTTTATTGAAAATATTTATGAATATTATGAACAAAATCAATAATTAATAAAGTTTTATAGATAACAAAAAGATTATAAAAGCAACATGGAAAGAGGAGAAAGTAGTACACTTTATCTTCTTGGTCCACCAGGATATGTACCACAATCTCCTCCACAACCATCTCCTCCTCCAACTCCAGATATTCCTACTCCTAAAATCCATATGGGAGAATCACAAGGAGATAATTTGGAACAAATCCATACGACTCCTTATTCTACCATGCTAATTTATGGTAAACGCTCTGATTGGCGTTCATACCATAAAAATAAGAATTAACATCTTGAAGAAAAAAGTGACTCCACTACATGGTGATTAACACTAAATATTGATTATCTTTCATATAAAAGAATAAAAGATTATTCTATAGAATGGACACAAAAAATTAAATGAACTATATTTATGCTTCCTCCCACCATGACTGTAGCAAAATATATACATTTTGCTACTTCCTATTAGCAAGGAAATGCTTTTACTTGGTTAACAAACTTTGAAAAAAATAATACATCTAAATGTCAAAATGTTTTACAACAACCGGCTAAACAAACAGTAATAGAAATGTTAATTTCTTTGTTAGTAGCTGATTTTACTGGATCAGAACAAAATGAAAAACAAAATTATGAAGAAAAACTTTGTAAAATGAAATTATGTGATACATATATACTAGACAAATTTGTATCTACATATATAGGTTATATTTACCACTTAGACAAAACTCTTCAACAAGAATTTTTGATACAAGGGGCTTTTTTCCAAAATACCATTCCTATAAAATAACATAATCTCTACTAAATATCACGAATTAATATCCTCACAAGGAACTATGAGATCACATAACACTGGCATGCTCAGAAGAGCTTGTGTAGAAGCTATGAAAAAAAACTTGTGAGAATATATCTGCTAAAATGAAATGAGTAAAAATTTGAAATCTTCTAGAATAGGCTATAATTGTAGCTCCAAATTCTCAGAAGACTTAAATTACATCTATGGATGTCCTCAAGTTTATCATTGGTGACATTATTCAAAACCTTCCTTTAAAAATAAAAGAAGACAAAAATACAAAATCACTAAAAGAAAATGGAAACCTGAATTTAAACTAGATAAAAAATTTAGAAAAAAGAAATTTGTTAAAAAATATAACAAAAACAAAGGTAAAAAATTATAGATGTTTTAAGTGTAACAAAGAAGGATATTATGCAAATGAATGTCCTGTAAATATTAAGAAACTTATTATCCCCAATCTGGAAGAATATTCCATCAATATTAGAACAATAGATGAAATTTCTGAAGACAATTCTATCTAGAAAATTACATCTTATTCTGGCTCTACAGAGTTTGAATCTGACTCCATAGAGTCTAAATCTGAATTATCTTTAGAAAAATAATTAAAAGAGTTTGAAAAACTCAAAATAAATATGATTATAACAAATAAAACGTAACTCAAATAAAGACTATACCTTTATTACCATCACTAAAACTTCTAAAAAAAGAAAGAATATCCTCACCAAGATATACAATCTATATGTGAAAAATGCTTAGATTAAAATGTTATCAAACTATAGAGGTAATGTTAGATCTAATCATTTTAAAACCTTTTGGCTACTATAAGATAATATACAATACCCCATATCATGCTAAAGAAAATATATTTATTACCCATGGGATAATAGAACCCATGACTTACCAAGCACCTATCTTTTTGATTAAAAATACCAGTCTAGAAGATTGAGATTATTTAATCAGATTAAATGATGCTATTAGAATACTAGCTATCCATAAATATGAAGATTTTCCAATCATAACATCTAAAAAATCTATAGATGATTCTAAAAATTCCAAAAAATATCGGGAATTCAGAATCAATATGGACACAATTACTTCTAAAGAGATAAATACAATAGAACTACATAACCGTATAGGAGAATAATTTGAAATCTCTTATGAAGATTTAGAAGAATTAAAAGAGGCTATACCTCATGGGGAAAAAATGAGATTTATAAAACCCCTTCTTTTAAATCTCGTTTTTTAAATAAACACACATATTTTTGAGTGTATACAAGGAAATATAGAATTAGAAGGAGTTGATGATTTAACATCCATTAGTCTTCTAAACTAAAACAAAATAGAGAAATAAAAAACCAAATATCCAAAAATGAAATATCTATACATAGGCATGATGCAACTAAAAATCACTGTTCTATTCTGAAAAAGAATAGATACACATATAATAATTGTTTGTATGGATAAATAAATCATAAACAATCTCCTAAGTAGCATTATCGGAGGCACCAAATCCAATCTTGCTAATAGATTATTCAGGATAAATATACATCAAGATTTTTGTATAATTGTAGACGATCAAAAAGTTGAAAAGACTTGTATATTATCAATTATCCTTAAAGGCATACAATTATTATCAAGATCTAAAATCTTAGAAATACAATGGGAACACTGTATGACCCTAGATAATACTTCCACATTTGGGTCTATTACTCTTAGTAATTTTGTAAAACTATTTAATGATAGCATAGGCAAAACCATTCAACAAAAAACTGTAGATATACGACATCTAAAACTTAATAATGACATTCAACTTTTTGTAAAAACCTTAAAACCAAAGGTTCAAATACCTATTGAATATTTTATTTTCTTTGGCAATACAATTTCAACAATTATCAAAAACCCTATAAATCGAACAACTTCTACCCTCAATCTTCCTAGACATTATGAAAAAGGTGAATCCTCTGAATCTATTGAAGCTAGACCAAGCTTTTATATTCCAACACAAGATCCAGTCCAAGGTCATATTTTACGACTTTTCAAAAATAAAAAATCTATTACCTCTCCTTGATAGATTTAAAAAAGACACAATTACATATTTATCTTCTAGTAACTATACACCTTATCGATTTTGAGGATGTAAGAATACAAGTCTTAGTTGATACTGGAGCTGAGGCTAGTTTACTCCAACAAATTTTTATTCCTAAACAATTTTGGCTACCCTCAAAAACCAAAACCTCTCTCACTGACTTTATAGGACGTCACGTTCCTATCATACATAAGGTTGCTAACCTCTCTATTTCAATGCCCGATATTCATAATCACCTTATGACCTACAAATTTTGTTTCTCTTTACTCCCATTAGAGTTTAATACAGATTGTCTCATTGGCTTAGATAACCATCGCAATTTTGTCCCTTTTAACACTCACTTCTTTACCTTTGATGGACATTCAGTTCCCCGTATACTTTTTTCTGCCAATATAGCTCCTTATTATGCTCTCACAGCCCAGCAAATGAATCTTCCACCAAAACAAAAATCAAAACCACTCTAGTTGACAAAAGCTCTATTACTCAATCCCATCTATACCTATAATATCATTACATCTACCACATTTGAAGATACCATCCATAAATTATTAGAATCATTATATTCAGTAGATTCTCTTAAATGGTTTGATAAATCTCCTCAATATTGTTCCATTGAACTCTTTGAACAATATAAAAATACCCAGATATGATTTAATAGCATAATGGTATCTCCTTTAGACAAACAAGAATTTAACAATCAAATACAAGAACTATTAAATCTAAAGTTAATACTGAAGAGCGATAGCTCTCATTCTTCTCCTACTTTTATAGTACGTAATGAAGCCTAAATAAAATACAAAAAAGCTCGAATGGTTAACAATTATCATAAGCTAAACTCTTACACAAAATTTGATGGCTATTTTATCCCAATTGTCAACCACCTAATTGAACAAATCCAAGGTGCTAAATATTATAGCAAATTTGATGCCAAATCTGGATTTTGGCAAATCAAACTTGCAAATCAAACATCAATAGAGTTAACAACTTTTAGATCTCCACAAGGGCATTTCGAATGGCTAGTCATGCCATTTTGTCTAAAAAATGCACCTCAAATGTTCGAGAAATTGATTAATTCTATTTTTGGACATCTACCTTATGTTGTTGCATATATCGACATATCTTAATTTTTTCCCAAATAGAGGAAGAACATAAAGATGACATTCTACATGTTATAAAATTAATGCAAATCATGGCATTATTTTAAGTCCAAAGAAAATTGAATTATTCAAAATAAAAATAGTTTTTCTAGGAAAACAAATAAAAAATGGCCAAATACAATTACAAGACCATATATATACCAAAGTCAAAGAATTTTTGAAAAACTTTACCAGTTTAAAACAACTACAAAGTTTTTTAGGACTCTTAAACTATGGGCAAAAATTTATACCTAAACTTTCCTCCAAAATAAAAGCCTTACAAAATAAGTCAGCTACAGAACAGGCTAAATACAAAATAACGAATGACGAAGAACCTCGTCGATAGAATACAGATAAAATTCCTATTTCATAAAGTTTAAAGGAACAAAAGGAAATTAAACAAATAAAAGAATTTGTTACCAAAAAACAAACTCTTCATTTTCCAATAGAAGATGAACATATTATACTACAAAAAGATGCCTTTGACTTATTTTGTTCTGGAGTATTAGTAACAAACACTAATGAAATAATAGCATATGCTTCGAGAAAATTTATAAAACCACAAAGCAAATATGCTACCTATGACAAAGAATTATTGGCCATAAAACTATTCATTAAAAGTCTAAAAATATATTTACTCCATCGAGTATTTACTATAAAAACTGATAATAAATCAGTAGTGCAATTTTTACAAAAAAAGACTATCAATAATCCAGAAGAAAATCTCAGACACATACGTTTGGCTTTATATCTTGAAATATTTAATTATAATATTAAATATATCCCTGGTTTTACTAACATTCTTGCTAATCTTCTTAACTGACCATGAATGAAGAAGCACTTCTTTTTCTCAAATCTTTTGTAGACAAAATGAAGAGATCGGGAGAATTTACAAAAATTCTTCCAAAAAAAGGCAAAAGCCCAAGAAAAGATCACCTCCACTCAATAAGTGGAAAGTACTCATAAAGCCCAAAACCAAAGGATAGAAATTTAGAAAGCCCAACAGGTAAAAATTATTCAATCCCAATAGGTAGAGAGTTCTCAAAAGATCCTACAAGTCAAAACATTAGTTAGAAAGAAAAGCCAAGCTAATCTAATTGAAAAAAACAAAATATTTGCCTCAACCATCACTAAAGATTGGTACAATAAAGCTTTAAAGGAGACAGATTCTAAACTATATGATAAAATCAATGGCTACTTTAGAGCTCTCCAAGGCAGCGATAGGCATTCTGCCAATTAATGGCTTACCCAAATAAAAAAACTTATCTGGCTGAAAAACAGCCTCGATCAAGACAAACATCTAGAGAACTTTGCTACAAGAAACAACTAGAGTTACTATTATCAAGATCCACTACTGCTCAGTCAGCTGCCTTGCTAATAGTAGAAGATGAGATGAGAAATAGAGATTCTCTTGTAGAAATCTTTTCAACAATCAAAACAACAGATCTGATTCAGTTCAGCATCAAAGATTTTTTTGACTCTAATACAATAGTTCAACATTAAAATAGAAGAAGTTTGAAAACTTGAGGCTAAAACAACTGTTCAGGAAATGCTACAACTCTATGAATAGAATATTCTTGATGAAGAAATTACTCTTGTTCTTCAAATAACTAGAAGAAACTCATATCAAGTAGCTCTTTCTAAATCAAGAGGTTTTTTATTATATAGCATCCAAAAATCCTTGCATTATTGCTTGTTTCAATGAAATCCCCAAATATCAGCAACATCTATGGAAAGGTATAGTACATGAATTTTATGTCAATCGAACACATCCAAAAGATTACACAGTTTATATTCTAGATGTATGCAAAAATAACCTTTCAGCTTATGTCGACAAATTCTCAACAATATTTTCCATCAAGATTTTGTCTATCTGGGAAGAATAAGATTACATCAATTTACATTCAGCCATTCAAGTATGGATGCTGATACGAAATACAAATGCCCCTCCTATTTTAGAAGAATTTAATGCCAATCTATTTACTAAAGACATATTAAGGTGACATGATGCTATGGACTTCTTCCAAAAAATCACTTTTAACACCAAATATTTTGCAAAGAATGTCCATTGTGAGAAAATAGTATTCTTCCTAGACACATTGGCATCTGAATTTGAAGATTTTTCTCAACGAGAACAAAAATTAAAAACTTTCCTAAAATCCTTAAAATTAGGAAAGATTGGACGGACTATTAAAGATGAATATTTTAAATATTATCTTGAGCCAGATGATCCAGATAATATCATAAACAATGATACTATGGAAGCACTTGCCTTAATAGATTAAAGCATGGTAGGACCTACATGGACCACAAAAACAACAACAGCACATGCATATATAGGCGATTCAACCACAATGGTACGAAAAGTAAAAACACACTAACTAAAGCCAGTACTTTATTCTACAACCATGGAAATAATGGCACACTAATAATAGTAATTTTTCTTTGGCCATAAGTTAGAAAGATTATAAATAGCCTTCAAACCCAATAGGGAAGGCATCGAAAAAATATTGTAAGCTTTGGTTTGTAGTTCTGAATGCCTTGTAAGAGCATTCTGAGTGTTTTCTTCAATTGTTCTGAGTGCTTCTAAGTTGTTTCTCAGTGTATTCACCATGGTGAAAAACTGGCATCAGAGCCTAGGCACTCATATATGTAAGTTCTATATGTTTCTCTACTATATGTTTATTTTCTTTATGAATAACTAAATCCTTTGCTTTGTGTCTTAATAATCTCTTTGTTTGTGTAATGGGTTAGCTTTGTTGTATTACTTTTTTTGCATTTTTTGTATTTTCTTTATGCTTTGAGGCAGGAAATGAATCAAAGCTGTGCTCTTTTTATTTGAAGCAATCTATTAGGAAACGAATCAAAGCTTTGAGGTAGGATTTTCCCATGGTTTTTTGAAGAAAGTTAGTGAATATTATCTAAGTCACCATACCTAATAGATTGCTTCAAATAAAAATAGCATAACTTTGATTCATTTCCTACCACAAAGCATAAAAAAATACAAAAAAAAAATAGTCAAAAGAAATACAACAAAGCTAACCCATTTCACAAACAAAGAGATTATTAAGACACAAAGCAAAGGATTTAGTTATTCATAAAGAAAATAAACATACAATAGAAAAATGTCCATCAAAAATAAATATGTAACTGTGCCTTTTTCTTCAAAACCATCATGGAGGGGTAATAGATTTTTTATTATCGAGAAGTCGTAAAGTATGACCTTCGACTAGATCTTGTGTTGGAATATTAATGCCTTGTCTAGCTTCGATAGATTCAGAGGATTCACTTTCTTCATAATGTCTAGAAAGATTGAAGGTAGAAGATTTTTGATTTATAAAGTTTTTGATATTGTTGAAATTGTATTGCTAGAGGCAATAAAATTTTCAACAGGTATTTGAACCTTAGGTTTTAAGGTTTTTACAATGTCATTATCAAGTTTTAGATGCTGAATGTCTACAACTTTTGCTTGAATAGTTTTGCCAATGCCAACATTAAAGAGTTTTACAAAATTACTAAGAGTAATAGACCTAAATATGGAAGTATCATTTAGGGCCATACAGTATTCCCATTGTATTCTTAGGATTTTAGATCCTGCCAATAATTGTATGTCTTTAAGGCTAATTGATAATGTACAAGTCTTTTTAACATTTTGATCTCTTAGACTTACACATAAATCTGGATGTATATTTATCCCGAATAATTTATTATCAAGATTGGATTTGGCACCTTCGATAATGCTGCTTAGGGGATTGTTTATGATTCGTTCATCCATACAAACTATCATTATGAGTGTATTTATTCTGCTTCGAAATAGAGTAGTGATTTTTTGTTGGATCATACCTATGTGTAGATATTTTATTTTTAGATATTTGGTAATTAATGTCTTTATTTTGTTTTTGTTTAGAAGACTGATGGATGTTAAATCATCATCCCCCTTTAATTCTATATTTGCTTACATACGCTCAAAACTATATATGTGTTTATTTAAAAAACGAGATTTAATAGAAGGGGCTTTATAAATCTCATTTTTCCCCATGAGGTATAGCCTCTTTTAATTTTTCTAAATCTTCATCAGAGATTTCAAATTGTTCTCCTATACTGTCATGTAGTTTTGTTGTATTCCTTTTTCAGAAGTAATTGCGTTCATATTGATTTTGAATTCCCAATATTTTTTGGAATTTTCAGAATCATCTATAGCTATTTCAAAAGTTATGGTAGGAAAATCCTCATATTTGTGGATAACTAGTGTTCCAATAGCATCATTTGGTCTAAATAAATAATCCCAATCTTTTAGACTGGTATTTTTAATCAAAAGGGTAGGTGCTTCATAAGTCATGGGTTCTATTGTCCCATGGGTAAAGATATTTTCTTTAATGCAATATGGGGTATTGTATGTTATCACATAGTAACCAAAAGGTGTTAAAATGATTAGATCTAATGTTACCTCTGTAGTTTGATAACATTTTAATCTAAGCATTTTTTCCATATAGATTGTATATCTTGGTGAGGATATTCTTTTTTTTTTGAAGTTTTAGTGATGGTAATAAAGGTATGACCTTTATTTGAGTTAATGTTTTATTTTTTATAATCATATTGATTTTGAGTTTTTGAAACTCTTTTAACTTTTTTTCTGAAGATAATTAAGATTCAGGCTCTATGGAGTCAGATTTAGACTCTATGGAGTCAAAATAAGATGTAGTTTCATAGATAGAATTGTCTTCAAAAATTTAATCTATTGTTCAAATATTGGTGAAATATTCTTCTAGGTTGGGAATAATAAGTTTCTTAATGTTTACAAGACATTAATTTGTATAATATCCTTCTTTATTACACTTAAAACATCTATAATATTTTTTATCTTTCTTTTTGTTATATTTTTAAACGAATTTCTTTTTCCTAAATTTTTCATCCAGTTTAAATTCAGGTTTCTATTTTCTTTTAGTGATTTTGTATTTTTGCCTTCTTTTATTTTTAAAGGAAGGTTTTGAATAATGTTTTCAATCATAAACTAGAGGATATCCATAGATATAATTTAAGTCTTCTGAGAATTTGGAGCAATAATTACAGCCCATTCTAGAAGATTTTAAATTTTTACTCATTTTTTTAGCAGATGTATTCTCACAAGTTTTTTCCATAGCTTCTACACAAGCTCTTCTAAGCATGCCAATGTTATGTGGTCTCATACTTCTAAGTTATTTCTCAGTGTTGTTTCATAGTGAGCTTCTAGTTTAAAGAAAACATAAAAAATACATACCTTAGTTTAGGAGTCCTAAAAAACTTTGTAGTTGTTTTAAACTGGTAAAGTTTTCTAGAAATTCTTTGACTTTCTTATATATATGGTCTTGTAAT